>CM059814.1:68771409-68786409 GCA_030435695.1 Brachymystax lenok tsinlingensis
CTCAGGGTTGTGATGTTCCTCCATGTTCATATGGTAGTGATTGTGCCATGGGCAGCTCCAAATATATGCTTCCAAACGTGATTAGTTGATCGGTAAGATTGTGACTCCTATTTCATTCCTGTGTCACCTGGCAGGTAATTTGCCAATTTAGCGGACATCACAATGTCATAGATATTTATGGAATATACATGTATGTCTGACCAATTTTGATAATTGAATGGATAATTTTGACTGTGATGGCTGTGAAGTTGTGAAGAGTATGACAGTTTCACTGAGAATCAACTCATCAGTTTAATCAGCAAGTCATGTGCATGTAGTTATTGTGCAAATTGCAGTCAATTGTACTTCCTCTTTGGCACACATGCCAAAACCCATCAATTTGCTTAAATGAATAAGAAATTCAAATCTGGTGTGAACAAGAAACTAACTGTTCAGAGATTTAAACTTATTGTTTTGAAAAAAATAATAATTATTTGAGAATTGAGCCAAAGCGATTGAGAAAAAGGCCTGGAGACGTGGGGAATTAAGAGTAAATGAAATAATTTAGCACAACACAACACTAGGGTAACTGGTTGGTTAGCCAACAGACTGCGTGTGGGTCTTACTTTAACATGTCCACTCCGTCTGGTGTGGTGGGTTGGTTGTAACGTCTCATGTAGTCATGCATGGCAGAGAAACTCTTCCTCATGTAGTCCTCTGCAGAGCTCTCTCTGACTGTCCCAAACCTGAACCCACGGGATGGGTGGTGCAGCTGGGGGAGAGAGAGGGGGGTTATTTTAAGGTAAGGAGAATACATTAAGAAAAGGAGGGTGATCTGCACATCCGTAAATTGAGAATACTGGTGCAGGCCTAAAAGTATTCCATATAAAGAAATGAGGCCCGAACACAGAATATTGCCTCTCCCCAGTGGGAGAATGTTACAATATTTCAACTTCAACAGTCTTCGTAATGTCTGACAGGTATCAAAGTTGAAACATTGTATTTTTGGTTTCAGGAATTAACCACTGGGGGGAGCAGCAATGTTCTGTGTATGGGCCTCTCTCTTCTTTATTTCCAAGGAGAATACATTTAACTCATTGTCTGAATCATATCAGCTACTGTAACTGACCCTGATCTAGTCTGTTATGTCATATTTAGTCATGTTCATTTCCACATTGTAACTCGTGTTTGTGTGTGTGTGTGATTGCATATAAGTGCATGTGTGTGTGTGCACGTATGTGTGCGTACATACCTACCTATGTGTGTGCGCACTGCCGTGTGTGTGTGTGTATACCTTCTCGTCATGAATCCCAGACACCTGTTCAAAGGTTTTCTCCCCCACCATGACAGCAGCCAGGTTAGCTGTATAACTGGACAACACCAGCAGACAGAAGATAGCCCACAGGTTCATCAGGAACCTACTGGTCCAACACTTAGGAGTCTGGGAACGAGGGAGAGAGAGGGAGGGGGAGAGAAAGAGGGAGGGAAGGATGGAGAGAAAGAGAGTAGAGAGAAAGAGAGAAAGATAGAGAGGGAGATGGAGGAAGGGGAGAGAGATGGAGGGAGGGAGGGGAGAGAGAGAAAGAGAGGGAGGGGATGGAGGGAGGGGGAGATAGAGAAAGAGGGAGGGAAGGATGGAGAGAAAGAGAGAGACAGCGAGAGAGAGAGCGAGAGAGACCGAGAGAAGACAGATTTGCTTAACTTGATTATTCAAACCTTCTCTTCCTCCATCCATCCCTCCCTCTCCTTCCTCCCATGATTCCTCCCTCCATCCCTCCCACAGTACCTTAGTAGCGACAGTGCGTCCAAACAGGATGGCGTAACAGAGGCTGAGGGCTGAGGAGTAGGAGAACACTCTGAGTCTGTTCCTGCCATGAGGAGTCATACCTGGATCAACACAACACAGGAGTCAGCTGTTGCAGTATCCACTGAGATTTAGGTCACAGACTAATAACACCATAGGCCTTGGATGATAGGCCATACATGGTATTTTAGTTTTCACCAAAGGGACTGTTCCACTCATAGACGGTGAGGAAGAGTGCGGTAAGATGAAGAGTGACGAAGATGCCCACCCACATGGACCAATGGAGAGGCTACATGAAGGCCCCAATAGGGGCTGATGTGTCCTGGCTACGCACCTGGTAGTCAACACACACATACACATACATTATAAACTGTATGTCCACACACACATACACATACATTATAAACTGTATGTCAACACACACATACACATACATTATAAACTGTATGTTCACACACATATACACATACATTATAAACTGTATGTCAACACACACATGCTTGTAGGCACACAGGCACGCAGACACACACGCACGCACACACACACACACACACACACACACACACACACACACACACACACACACACACACACACACACACACACACACACACACACACACACACACACACACACACACACACACACACACACACACACACACACACACACACACACACACACACACACACACACACACACACACACACACACACACACACCTCCCCACTCACCAGTATCCCCAGAGAGGTGGAGTAGAATGGAGAGGTGAAGTCTATAACTCTGCTCCTGGCTGAGTTGATGGAGAATGATGTCACAGCAATGTCTGCTGTTCCACTCAACAGGTCTCCCACCTTATATGAGAAAACAGGAATATCTACAGCCTTCAGAATACACTATTACACATACATTTACAAAAAATAATAATATTGAAAACAGACAGAAAACAGACAGACGGACAGACGGACAGACGGACAGACAGACAGACAGACAGACAGACAGACAGACAGACAGACAGACAGACAGACAGACAGACAGACAGGCAGATAGATAGACATACAGACAGACAGACAGACAGACAGACAGACAGACAGACAGACAGACGGATAGATAGACAGACGGATAGATAGACAGACAGACAGACAGATAGACAGACAGATAGACAGACAGACAGACAGACAAACAGACAGACAGATAGATAGATAGACAGACAGACGGATAGACAGACAGATAGATGGGTAGACAGACAGATAGATGGGTAGATGACGTACCAGACCAGTCCACCTCCCAGTGCTGCTCATTGCTCCGTACTTCCCGTCTCCCACGATGTAAAGGTCAAAGGTGAACTTCAGGTCCTCCGACAGCTTCTCCAACAGGTCAATAACATAACCATAGCAACACTTCCGCAGGTCCTCTGTTGGGTCTGGGGTTGTGGTCAGGACAGGACAGGGACAGGAAGGATTAGTCCTGGTCTACTGGTCTGGAGTGATGTACTGTAGGTATTGTGTACTGTGTGGAGAAATACTCACTGTGGTCAGTAGTGGTAGAAGTCATATTGGTCTGGTGTAGGTGACTGAACAGTGAGTCCAGTAGATCTGAGCGGTTAGTCCTAGGGTCCAGACACAGCTGACCAGCAGGACACAGCCCATCCTCATCCACCTCTCTAGTGAACACGAAGGGATGCTCCACCAGGGTCACGACCCTTAATCTCCGGCCCACCATCTGTAGCCCAGGCCTCCATCTCCCTCCAGGACTGTTGTCTCTGTCCCTATCCCCTCTCTGGACCCCTAACCCAGACTCAAACCCTGTCCTCCTCCCCGGGCCTAGCCCCAGGCCAGCCCCGACCCCCAGCCCCAACACCCCCTCTTCCAGCTGTAGGCGCCCGGTGGTCCAGTGGGCCACGGTGACCCAGGATGGCTGGCCAAGAGGACCTCTCTTCAGGCTCCACACGTGGTACAGCTGGGAGGAGAGGACCTGGGAGAGAGCAGGTTCCACACGGACCGCGCCCGTTGAACCCTGGAACGACGTGTTGGAGAGGAACCTGGAGAGAAGAGAGAGACAGAGAGAAAGAGAGAGAGAAAGAAAGAGAAAGTGAGAGAGAGAGAGAGAGAGAGAGAGAGGGGGGAAGTTATAGTTTGAACATGTAGACAGATACTGATACCCAGTCTGTTCTTTCAGATTGGCTGGGTGTAATAATTGGTTGGCTGTTCCAGTCAGTCTCATTATTTTAAGTTAATGCAGTAGAGAGAGAGAGAAATTCTGTCTATCTGCCCAGACACATGCACGCATGCAAGCATACACACACACACACACACACACAGACAGACAAAAACACACACACACAGAGAGTATTCTTATTACTATGAGTTAATGCAGTTCATTGTGGTTGTTTTTATCTAACTGGTTCCACCATCATTACTATTCCTCTCAGCCTCCACCCAGTCCTAACGCTGCTTTACCATGGAATACATTGGTACACACAATTAACTCTCACACATATATGTGCTCTGGGTATCCAACCGCAGGGATCGTTGGGTGACGTCTGAATATTAACAATGCATGGATTGTTGGGCGATGTCTGGGTCATTGGTTAGTCATTGGCCGATGTTTAGGTTATCAGTTGATCGTTGGGTGATGCCTGGGTGTTGAACCTTCGGAATATTAACAATGCAGGGATCATTGGGTTAAGTCTGAAAGTTAGAATGGTTCATTACAACTCCTAAAACTGTTTTACATTTCGAAATGCATGCTGTGTGTGTGTGTGTGTGTGTTTGTGTGTAACTGCAGAGTGTGTGTGACTGATGGTGACTTCCTTCCATTAACTCTGACAGCAGAGGAGGAAACATTAAAACTATGAATTAATACTGAGGTCGTTAACCCACCTCTACCCTCCACTCTGCACTGAATATCAATGTACCTATAGAGTGTGTGTCCTGTTTACAGCCCAACTGACTCATCAGATGTCAGACTGGTTACAGACCTCTCTCTCCCCTCTCTCTCTCTATCTCTCTGTCCTCTCTCCCCTCTCTCTCTCTATCTCTCTGTCCTCTCTCCCCCTCTATCTCTCTCTCGCTCTCACTCTGTCCTTCTTTTCGTGCTCTCTCTCTCTTTTCAGTTGATTTGGCAGCTGTGTCTATTGAAGGGCTGTATGGTCGAGCTCACTAAGATAACAACAGCCTGTTTGATCTCCTCCTCTCCTCCTCTCTCCTTTCCTCTCCTCTTCTCTCATTTCCTCTTCTCCTCTCCTCTCTCCTTTCCTATCCCCTTCTCTTCTTTACTCACTCCTTTCCTCTCCTCCTCTCTCCTTTCCCTCTCCGCCTCTCTCGCTCCTATCCTCCTCTCTCCTTGACTCCACTCCTTTCCTCTGCTCCTCTCTCCTTTCCTCTGCTCCTCTCTCCTTTACTCTCCTCCTCTTTCCTTTACTCTCCTCCTCTTTCCTTTACTCTCCTCCTCTTTCCTTTACTCTCCTCCTCTTTCCTTTACTCTCCTCCTCTTTCCTTTACTCTCCTCCTCTTTCCTTTACTCTCCTCCTCTTTCCTTCCTCTCCTTCTCCTCTTTAACCCCGCACCATATTGTGGGTAGAAGTGTTGTAGTGGAATGTTGTTGTTCTAAACAGAAAGAAGGCAGAGCGACAGCGTGTAGCTTCACACACTTTGGTGAGAAAACGTAAAGACCATTTATGCTTCTTGCAGAATCCAAGGTCTGTCATGTTATTAGTCTGTGACTCTAAAGCTTGGGTGGTTGGGACCTTTACAACTCTGATTGTCATTGTGATCCTACACACACACACACACGCACACACACACACACACACACACACACACACACACACACACACACACACACACACACACACACACACGCACACACACACACACACACACACACACAGGCAGACAGGCAGACAGACAGACAGGCAGACAAATAGAAACACACACAGTATCTTTAATTTCCAACAAACCCCCAAGTGTTTATAGGTTTAACTCTGAAAGCCCTGCCTCATTTCCTCCCTCACTCCTTCCCTCCATCTATCCCTCTCTCCCTTAGGCATTGGGCGGTTAATTGCCTTTCCTACCAGAAGCCTAACTTCCAGTACTTTGTAATACACACTGGCTCTGTTAGACACAACACTGGCTCTACCTATGTAAAGCTGTCAGACAGAACACTGGCTCTATCTATGTAAAGCTGTCAGACACAAAACTGGCTCTATCTAGGTAAAGCTGTCAGACACAACACTGGCTCTATCTAGGTAAAGCTGTCAGACAGAACACTGACTATATCTATGTAAACCTGTCAGAGACAACACTGTGTCACGTCCGGGCCATAGATAGCCCTCTGGGTTATCTATGGGGTTTTGGGCCAGGACGTGACTAGGGTTTTCTATGTGTCTTTATGTTGTGTTTTGTGTTGGTTCCCAATTAGAGGCAGCTGTTAGTCGTTGCCTCTAATTGGGAATCCTATTTAGTTTGTTCCCTTCCCCATCTGCCTTGTGGGTTGTTACTAGTTAGTGTATGTGTTTGTGCTATTCTGAAGTTACGGTCTGTTCATTCTTTATTGGTTTCTGTACGTTCCATTTTTGAATTAAAATTATGTGGAACTACCAACACGCTGCATCTTGGTCCAATCCTTCAACCGTTCGTGACACACTGGCTCTATCTAGGTAAAGCTGTCAGACAGAACACTGGCTCTATCTATGTAAAGCTGTCAGACACAACACTGGCTCTATCTAGGTAAAGCTGTCAGACAGAACACTGGCTCTATCTATGTAAAGCTGTCAGACACAACACTGGCTCTACCTATGTAAAGCTGTCAGACACAACACTGGCTCTATCTAGGTAAAGCTGTCAGACAGAACACTGGCTCTATCTATGTAAAGCTGTCAGACACAACACTGGCTCTATCTATGTAAAGCTGTCAGACAGAACACTGGCTCTATCTATGTAAAGCTGTCAGACACAACACTGGCTCTATCTATGTAAAGCTGTCAGACAGAACACTGGCTCTACCTATGTAAAGCTGTCAGACAGAACACTGGCTCTATCTAGGTAAAGCTGTCAGACAGAGCACTGGCTCTACCTATGTAAAGCTGTCAGACAGAACACTGGCTCTACCTATGTAAAGCTGTCAGACAGAACACTGGCTCTATCTAGGTAAAGCTGTCAGACAGAACACTGGCTCTACCTATGTAAAGCTGTCAGACAGAACACTGGCTCTATCTAGGTAAAGCTGTCAGACAGAACACTGGCTCTACCTATGTAAAGCTGTCAGACAGAACACTGGCTCTATCTAGGTAAAGCTGTCAGACAGAACACTGGCTCTATCTAGGTAAAGCTGTCAGACACAACACTGGCTCTATCTAGGTAAAGCTGTCAGACACAACACTGGCTCTACCTATGTAAAGCTGTCAGACACAACACTGGCTCTATCTATGTAAAGCTGTCAGACACAACACTGGCTCTATCTATGTAAAGCTGTCAGACACAACACTGGCTCTATCTATGTAAAGCTGTCAGACACAACACTGGCTCTATCTATGTAAAGCTGTCAGACACAACACTGGCTCTATCTATGTAAAGCTGTCAGACAGAACACTATCCCTGTCTTTGTAATGGTGTCAATAAAGCTTTGTATTGCTGTCTAAAGCTAATCTAGCCACAGTCCCAAGCCTCCAGCCTCTCTACAGTCTGTCCAGGTCTGTCTGTGTATTCTCAGGCTTGGCAGGATTATAAATGGGACAGGTCCTCTCAGACTTCATTCTATCATCTGGTGCCAATGGCTGGAGGAGGGAGTGAGATGTGTGTCTATATGTGTGTGTACAATATATCTACCTGGCCAGGTACTGTCCAGATGAGGGCACTTCCTCTTTGTTAGGTTTGTCGTAACAGTTGACCAGGTTCTGGATCAGAGACAGTTCTGGCCTCACCTCACTGGCCGACGCCACCGCCTGGCCAATCAACCGCAGCTGCCTCGGATGTAGAAGGTGATGGGCTTACGACTCCACCTAGACACATAAATGTGTTTCAAAGGTCAAATAAAATAAACCAATCAGCCAATCAATGAATCACCAAATCAACCAACCAACCAAATCAATGAATTAATAAATCAACCAATTAATAATCACCTCTCCATAAGCCAATAGGCCGAGGGGCCCGCCCAGCGAGAGGAGAGAGTCAGGTGACAGAGGGTTACCCATAATCCACTGCAGCGCGGGGAGTGAGGGAGCGAGACGCTGGGCGCAGCGGAGGACAGAAGAGAGACATTCTGGGTCGGAACCAAGGATGACCACGGAGGAGAGAGGAGAGGCGGAGCGAAGAAGAAGACGGGAGAGGAGAGACAAGACCTCAGCTTCCCTCTTGTCTTCTCTGGTCTCATCACTTGTTTCTTCACTTCTCTCAGCCCCTCTTTCCTCCTCCCCTCTCTCTTCCCTCCTCTCCTCCTTCCCTCTCTCCTCCCTCCTCTCCTCCCTCCTCTCCTCCCTCCTCTCCTCCTTCCCTCTCTCCTCCCTCCTCTCCTCCCCTCCTATATGTGTAAGGTTGATGATATCCAGTAGATTCCAGCTTGTTCCTTTCTGTGTCTCTAGATGTTTCAGTAGTCCCTCCCCCCTCTCCTCCCATCCAGGACACACCACAGCGACTCCCCCTCTACCCCCTTCCTGACCCCTGCCTCTCCCCTCTCTTCTCCCTTCACCCTCTGTCTCCCCCTCTACCCCCTGGAGAACAGAGAGCAGAAGGTTGGCCAGGTGAGAGGGTGGAACACGAACTGACATCTGGAGATGGAACCGGTTCTAGGGGGAGAGCGAGAGAACAGAATGTTACTAGAACCAAACCATTCTGCAAGACTTTCATAGAGTGATGTTCATAAATATTGAATGTTGTTGAATGGAGTGAAAGACTCTAAAGAGCTACCTGTGCTCCCTTCTTCCAGACTCTACTTTCCAACCATGTCTTGTTGCTTTACGCCTACAGGCAAAGTCAAGGGATATTGCATATGTATTCAGTATCTATGGGTTCAATAAGGAGCACATACACACCTTGTGAATGTAGACGGAGCGAGGAAATTTGCTAGAGGTCTTCAGAGACACGACTGAATTAATACCGTATATATACATATACTCATTGGGGGTGTACAGGACTGAATTAATACAGTATATATACATATACTCATGGGGGGTGTACAGGTGTGTGTGTGTGTGAGATACCATAGTGTTTGAACTCAGCGGAGGTGTGGGGTGGAACAGTGTGCGAAAAATAGAAAGAGAGATGAAGGGCTGGGGGATGGGAGGGTGGAGGGATGGAGGGATGGAGGGGTAGAGGGTTCCATTCTGTAAGGTACAGTACCTGTGACTGCTTTTAGCTCCATTGGGTAGGGAACACTGTCGCTACCTAGCTTTTAGATTCCTTAAAATAAATCATCCAGTATGGTTAAATACAGAGTGTGATGGCTAACCAACCAGTGTTGTTGTCTAATTATGCTAAAGTTTATTTACTCTTCATTTCCTCACGTCTCCAGGCGTTTAACACAATATTCTGGATTTAAGATTAATTACACATGTACACAAACAGACATACACACATACACACACACTCAAGGCTGCAGCCTATATTGTAAATGGTGATTATATAAGTATAACACCATGCTAGCCCACACAGACCTGCTGATGAGAACAGAGATACACACTACTGGGCTTATAGCCAATCACACACACCTTTAAAATGACTAAATCTTATTTCACATTATCTCACACACTCGCAATGAAAATGTCCAAAATCTAATTTCACAGTTAATATTGACGGGTGATGTTGTGTTTATTAGATTTCTACCAGTAAAAAATGATATTTAAATACAGGAAAATTACATCCACACACATGAACACACACACGAACACACACACGAGCACACACGAACACACACATACGAGCACACACAAACACACAAGCACACACGAACACACACACACACGAGCACACATGAACACACGAGCACACACGAACACACGAGCACACACGAGCACACACAAGCACACACACACGAACACACGAACACACACACACGAGCACACACGAACACACACGAACACACACGAACACACACAAACACACACACAAACACACACACACAAAGCTAGGGTAGTTAGACAGGAGATTCACGCCTGCCACCAGTGAGTTGAGTCAATTAACCATAAAGACAGTTATTTTCTACAGTAGGGTGTTAAAGCCTCATAAAAACACCACTTGTCTGACAGAACAGCACACTGACACTATAAAATTACAGACTGCCGCTGTCTTTCTCTCTCTCTTTCAGCCTCTCTTCCTATCCCTGTGTTGTGTTTGTGTGTGTGTGTGTTCCTAACCATTTCACAAGACATTGTTCTCAGCACAGAAGCGGAGAACATTAGCTTTTAGTTTCCCCCCACAGGCTTTGACAGTTTCACTGAGGGAAATGGTGTGCCACTGGAGAAGCAAAAAATCAGAAGAAGACCAGATCTGTTCCTTGTGGTGTGGATGGTGTGTGTGGATGGTGTGTGTGTGTGGTGTGTATGTTGTGTGTGTATGATGTGTGTGTGTATGTTGTGTGTGTATGGTTTGTGTGTATGGTGTGTATGTTGTGTGTCTCTCTCTCTTGGCTCTCTCTCTCTCTTGGCTCTCTCTCTCTCTTGGCTCTCTCTCTCTCTTGGCTCTCTCTCTCTCTCTCTCTCTCTCTCTCTCTCTCTCTCTCTCTCTCTCTCTCTCTCTCTCTCTCTCTCTCTCTCTCTCTCTCTCTCTCTCTCTCTCTCTCTCTCTCTCTCTCTCTTGGCTCTCTTGGCTCTCTTGGCTCTCTCTCTCTCTCTCTCTCTCTCTCTCTCTCTCTCTGTCTCTCTCGCTCTCAGCTCTCTCCCTCTCTCTCTCTCTGTCTCTCCCTCTGTCAAATTCAAATTCAAATTCAAGCTGCTTTATTGGCAAAGCAACAATGTATACAATATACATTGTAATAAAATTATAAACAACAACAAATAATATAAAATGGTAGTAAATAGTAATAAATAATAAATAATAATACAAAATTAAATACAAAAATAATAACAATAAAATGGTAACAGTCAATCGAAATATGGAAAATGAAACTATAACTAACTTAACTAACTAAATAATTAAATAACGGTCATCTTCACCATTACATCAGTACTACAACTACCATCATCATTACTACTACTACTACCACCATCATCACTAAACTGCCATCATTACCATCACCCTACTACCCATACCACTACTATACGGAATGATAAACAACAATAATAATAGTAATAACAATAAAAGTAATAACAATTATAGTAATAATAAGTAAGTTACTGCTTACTATGCAGATATTATTCAGTGTCCTTCAGGCTATGGCAGGCAAATACATATTTGGCTGCAAGAGGAGCCATTGCTCCTTCGCCCATGAGTATTTTTAGTGTTTCCTCTGGGTTTAATAAGTTAACATTTGGAAGAAATGTAGTCATTTCTGTGAATAATGAATCTCTTGGTGAGGAATATTTATCACAGTAAAGGAGAAAGTGCATCTCTGTTCATACTTCCTCACCTCTGTCTCTCTCTGTCTCTCTCTGTCTCTGATAAACTAAACAATAACAGTAATGTAGCACTAGGTGGTAAATCAGCGCTATGTATACAGAGTTCAGTGAAGCCAGTAGACTCACCCAGCACACCCTGAGGGATACACTGAAAGCTCCTTTCCATAAAATGAACTATTGGATTGCCAGGACGTCCTTTATTGTTGTCAAACTGAACTGCTGGTTGGCTGAACTCTGTATGGAACTGGGCGTTTGTGGTTTACAGTGTGTGTGTGTGTGTGTGTGCGTGCGGGTGTGCGTGTGTGCGTGTGTGCGTGTGTGTGTGTGTGTGTGTGTGTGTGTGTGTGTGTGTGTGTGTTCGTGTGTATGTGTGTGTCAGACAGGTGTAATGAATCAGAACACAGCCCATTTGAGACCTGTCAGACAAGACATTCAGTTGTGACTGAAAACGGATGATTACAGGTGTCATTACACACACACGCACACACAGACGCGCGCGCGCGCGCGCGCACACACACACACACACACACACACACACACACACACACACACACACACACACACACACACACACACACACACACACACACACACACACACACACACACACACACACACACACACACAGAACAACACAAAGTTTGTGTGATGTCATTACTGATACCCACACGGGGAGTGTGATGTCATTACTGATACCCACACTGGGAGTGTGATGCCATTACTGATACCAACACTGGGAGTGTGTGTGATGTCATTACTGCTACCCCCACTGGGAGTGTGTGTGATGTTATTACTGCTACCCACACTGGGATTGTGATGTCATTACTGCTACCCCACTGGGAGTGTGTGTGATATCATTACTGCTACTCCCACTGGGAGTGTGTGTGATGTCATTACTGCTACCCTCACTGGGAGTGTGTGTGAGGTCATTACTGCTACCCTCACTGGGAGTGTGTGTGATGTCATTACTGCTACCCCCACTGGGAGTGTCACAGGAAACAGCATATTTATTTACTACACCCCAGGACACACTACACTGCCTAATGAGGTATCTGGAGCTTTTGGGGAGGTTTGGTTGTTTATTTTTGTGTGTGTGTGTGTGTGCATGTGTGTGTGCATGTGTGTGTGTGTGTGTGTGTGTGTGTGTGTGTGTGTGTGTGTGTGTATGCGAGTGTGTGCATGTGTGTGTGTGTGTGTGTGTGTGATATTTCTGCTAGTAAATAATAATAAAAATGATCCCTCTTTTTCCGTCGAGTCAGACACTTAGGAGTAATGTAATGAACCAGAAAAACGGGAGTCATTTTGGGACTTGTGTGTGCGTGTGAGTGAGTGTGTGCGTGTTTGTGTGTGTGTGTGCGTGTGTGTCTGTGTGTGTGTGAGAGTGTGTTTGTATGTGTGTGTGTGGCAAATGACCTGCCCTGATTCAACCAATCAGCAGAGTTCTCCACCCTGAATACCCATCATCCATATCTATTAAAGAGAAATGAGAGGGGAGAGAGAAGGAGAGAGAGAGAGACTAGGAGAGAGCGAGGTGGAGAAAGGGGGGAGAGAAAGAGAACAGAGAAAGAGTGGGAGAGTGAGGGGCAGTGTGATATTAGATTTATAATAGAATGCATGGTCATTTTGTGACAAACTGCCCTTGTTCTGCAGAAGTGGAGCTCTGTGATGTTCAACCATATATGATACAACTGGGTGGATTAAAGGCTGTTTGAGGGGAAGATGTGTGTTCAGTATTGCATTACAGACAAGATTCTACTGTTTAGGCCAAATTCTATAGAAAAGCTCCTGGCGCTAGCGATGAACTGTTATGAGAGCCTGATTGTGAAAAAGGTTTTGAGTGCTTGATTTATCTGTCATTAACCTCCTACACAGGAAGAATTGACGCTATTTTCTATATTCATTTTAGAGGGGGAGCATAACTCTGTCCTTATCAGAGACAGAGACACCAGAGTGGTCCAGACCAGAGGAGAGATTCAACACTTCAGATTACAGACACGTTTCAAGAACAGAGAAACAAACACAAAATTGTTATCCATCCCTGACTGAGAAGACTGAACTCAAAGTCACAACTCAATCGCCTATGGGAGATCTTTCTCAGTGTGTGTGTATGTGTGTGTGTGTGTTAAAGGAATGAATGTGTGTATGAGTCAGCGCTCAGCAGGGCCTGAGACAGAATGTTAATGTATGAAACGTCAGATAATGTAGGCAAGATTAACGATCATATAGAAATTCATGTTTAATTAACTGGAATTAGATTATGATCTCTCGGGATCTCATCTCCATAGTAAGTAGGCTGCTACTGTACACTGCTCACATTCAGGTAGATGGTGTGTATGTGTGTTCTGGAGATTGTCAGATCTTTCTGCCAAGAATATTTCAACATTAATTATACTTTGTGCCTAATTGCGTTATAAACTTCATCCGCAACAAAGTGTGAAGTGTTGAAAAGAAGGAGGGTGGGACAAAACACAAGCAGCTGGCAATATCACTTTATTCTCAGAAGCTAGCTACCTCCCTCTCCTCTCCTCTCTTTCTCCTCTCTTCTCCCCCTCTCTCTCCCTCTCCTCTCCTCTCTTCTTCCCTCCTCTCCTCTCCTCTCCCCTTCTCTCTTCTCCTCTCCTCTCCCCTTCTCTCCTCTCCTCTCTTCTCTACTCTCCCCTCCTCTCTCTCTCCTCTCTTCTTCCCTCCTCTCCTCTCCTCTCATGTGCTATCCTCTACTCTCATGTCCTCTCTTCTCCTCTCCCCTTCTCTCCTCTCTTCTTCCCTCCTCTCCTCTCCTCTCCCCTTCTCTCTTCTCCTCTCCTCTCCCCTTCTCTCCTCTCCTCTCTTCTACTCTCCCTCCTCTTCTCTCCTCTCTTCTTCCCTCCTCTCCTCTCCTCTCCTCTCATGTGCTCTCCTCTACTCTCATGTCCTCTCTTCTCCCCTCCTCTTCTCTCCTCTCTTCTTCCCTCCTCTCCTCTCCTCTCATGTGCTCTCCTCTACTCTCATGTCCTCTCTTCTCCTCTCCCCTTCTCTCCTCTCTTCTTCCCTCCTCTCCTCTCCTCTCCTATCCTCTACTTTAATTTCCTTTATTTTCTTATCCTCTATTCTCCCCTTCTCTCCTCTCTTCTTCCCTCCTCTCCTCTCCTCTCCTCTCATGTCCTCTCATGTCCTCTCCTCTCCTCTCCTCTCCTCTCATGTCCTCTCCTCCTCTCCTCTCCTCTCCTATCCTGTCCTCTGCTCTCCTCTTTTCTTCTCTCATCTGCTATCCTCACTTCTTCCCTCCTCTCATCTCCTCTCATCTCCTCTCATCTCCTGTCCTTTCCTTTCCTTTCCTTTCCTTTCCTCTCTTCTCCCCTATCCTCTCCTACCCGCCCCTCCTCTCATCTCCTCCCTTCTCCTCTCCTCTCCTCTCTTCTCCCCTCCTGTCTCTCTCTCCTCTCTTCTCCCTCCTCTCCTCTCCCCCCTCTCCTCTCTTCTCCCCTCCTGGCCTCTCATCTCCCCTCCTCTCTGTTTTTTTCTGATAACATGATTTCATGCTAAATTCAATCCTCATGTGTGTTGGATGTTTGTCTCTGACATTTTCACGCTGTCTGCTCCAAGTGAACAGTGTTTGGTGGCGTGAGGCGATGGGAGAGACATTGGCAGGTGTGCTTGCATGCATGTGTGTATGTGTGTATGTGTGTGT
>CM059814.1:68788909-68793909 GCA_030435695.1 Brachymystax lenok tsinlingensis
AAGTAACAATACTCGGATAGATGTAGATCAACATTACTCTGATAGATGTAAAGCAACACCACTCTGATAGATGTATAGCAACAATACTCTGATAGACGTATAGCAACAATACTCTGATAGACGTAAAGCAATAATACTCTGAGAGATGTAAATCAACAACACTCTGAGAGATGTAAAGCATCAATACTCTGACGGATGTAAAGCATCAATACTCTGAGAGATGTAAAGCATCAATACTCTGAGAGATGTAAAGCATCAATACTCTGAGAGATGTAAATCAACAACACTCTGAGATGTAAAGCATCAATACTCTGAGAGATGCAAAGCATCAATACTCTGAGAGATGTAAATCAACAACACTCTGAGAGATGTAAAGCATCAATACTCTGAGAGATGTAAAGCATCAATACTCTGAGAGATGTAAAGCAACAATACTCTGAGAGATGTAAAGCATCAATACTCTGAGATGTAAAGCATCAATACTCTGAGAGATGTAAATCAACAACACTCTGAGAGATGTAAAGCATCAATACTCTGAGAGATGTAAAGCATCAATACTCTGAGAGATGTAAAGCATCAATACTCGGAGATGTAAAGCATCAATACTCTGAGATGTAAAGCATCAATACTCTGAGAGATGTAAAGCATCAATACTCTGAGAGATGTAAAGCATCAATACTCTGAAAGATGTAAAGCAACAATACTCTGAGAGACGTAAAGCATCAATACTCTGGGAGATGTAAAGCATCAACACTCTGAGAGATGTAAAGCATCAATACTCTGAGAGATGTAAAGCATCAATACTCTGAGATGTAAAGCATCAATACTCTGAGAGATGTAAAGCATCAATACTCTGAGAGATGTAAAGCATCAATACTCTGAAAGACGTAAAGCATCAATACTCTGGGAGATGTAAAGCATCAATACTCTGAGAGATGTAAAGCATCAATACTCTGAGATGTAAAGCATCAATACTCTGAGAGACGTAAAGCATCAACAATACAATGCCTAAATAGATTCTCTGATGTTATAGAGAATGTGTTTTGCATAAAACATTACAGCATCAATACATCATTGACAGTGTGTGTGTGTGCATGCTTGTGTGTGTGCATGCATATAGTATCTCCCTGTGGATCTCCAAGAGTTAAGCAGTTGGCTGGTTGTGAAGGACAATCTGAGAGAACATCTGGAACACCATGACTCACACAACTTCCCTCTGTCCTCCCCCTTCCCCTTCTCCCCCTCTCTCACTCTCTCTCCATCTGTCTCCCCTCTCTCCTATAAACACCAGATCAGATGTGAATATGAATGGGATGTTTCTCAGCCTCAGTCAGCACAAACACACTGAAACAAGCTTTTATCTCGTGGACATAGACACTATCCACTCATAAATACCCCATATATAGAGCCGTGTACAGACCCTTCGGACGGGGCCACAGTGTCTCCCGACCCCTCCTGTCTCAACTGATTTAATAAGCCATTCGCAGTTTCACTGTACCGGCTGCCTAGTCGACACAGCTGCTGGGATTGGATATGGATGGACTTTGATGTTCTGAATGTTATAACTTCACACTTATGATGGAGGATGTTTAACTAAACTCGCTCATTTATTTCCCAAAAACCTTGACACGAGTAAAGTGTTGAAGTCTGAAGTTTACATACACTTAGGTTGTAGTCATTATGTCACGATCGCTTGAAGGATTGGACCAAAGTGCAGCGCGGGTGTAGGTCCACATAATTTATTTCAAAATGGAACGAACAAAAACAATAAAGACTAAACAGACCGTAACGTCAGAATAGCACTAACACATGCACTAACCAAAAACAATAACCCACAAAGGCAGGTGGGGAAGGGAACAAACTAAATAGGATTCCCAATTAGAGGCAACGACTAACAGCTGCCTCTAATTGGGAACCAACACAAAACCCAACATAGAAAACATAGAACAAAAACCCCCCTGGTCACGTCCTGGCACAAAACCCCATAGATAGCCCTCTGGGTTATCTATGGGGTTTTGGGGCAGGACGTGACCAGGGTTTTTGTTCTATGTTTTCTATGTTGGGTTTTGTGTGACAGTACCCAAAGAGACTCCGACCGCAACCAACAGTCAATGGGGGGTTTGGGTGGGCCTTTGTCTGTGGCGGCTCGGTGTGGGCCGTATCGGCCGAGAAGACGCACTGGAGGCCCGGTGCTTGGAGCAGGAACAGGACGTGCTGGGCTGGGACAACACCCTAGAGGCCTGGTGCATGGAGCAGGAACAAGACGTACTGGGCTGGGACGACACCCTAGAGGCCTGGTGCGTGGAGCAGGAACAGGACGTACTGGGACGACACCCTAGAGGCCTGGTGCGTGGAGCAGGAACAGGATGTACTGGGCTGGTCTCACGCACCTCTGGGCGAGTGTGGGGAGCTGGTACTGGACATACCGGGCTGGAGAGGCACACTGCAGGTCTGGTGCGTGGAGCTGGCACTGAACGTACCGGGCTGGTCTCACGCACCTCTGGGCGAGTGCGGGGAGCTGGTACTGGACGTACTGGGCTGGGCAGACGCTCATCTCGGCGCCTGCGTTGCAGCTCCTGACGTGCCACAACCTCTCTCTCATATCCCAGCCTAAACTCCTTTACGTTCCTCCATTCGGGCTGTGGCTCTGGCCTGGTTTCGGCCCTTCGTCCCATGTGCTGCCTTGGGACTGCTGTGTCCTTGGACCTCGGCGTCCTGGCTGCTCCTTCTCTCTCCTCAGCGAGTGCTGCCACGGAAGAGTCTCACAACCACCCATGATTTCTTCCCAGGTCCAGAACACCTTCTCCTGGGCACGCTGTTGGTCCTTTGGTGGTGGGTTATTCTGTCACGATCGCTTGAAGTGCAGCGGTGTAGTTCCACATAATTTATATCAAAATGGAACGAACAAAAACAATAAAGACTAAACAGACCGTAACGTCAGAATAGCACTAACACATGCACTAACCAAAAACAATAACCCACAAAGGCAGGTGGGGAAGGGAACAAACTAAATAGGATTCCCAATTAGAGGCAACGACTAACAGCTGCCTCTAATTGGGAACCAACACAAAACCCAACATAGAAAACACAAACATAGAACAAACCTTCTGGTCACGTCCTGGCCCAAAACCCCATAGATAACCCAGAGGGCCCTCTATGGCCAGGGCGTGACACATTTTTCAACAAACTATAGTTTTGGCAAGTCGGTTAGGACATCTATTTTGTGCATGACACAAGTAATTCTTCCAACAATTGTTTACAGACAGTTTACATTTCACGTATAATTCACTGTATCACAATTCCAGTGGGTCAGAAGTTTACATACACTAAGTTGACAGTTTGGAAAATTCGAGAAAATCATGTCATGGCAATAGAAGCTTCTGATAGGATAATTGACATATTTTGAGTCAATTGAGGTGTACCTGTGGATGTATTTCAATGCCTACATTCAAACTCAGTGCCTCTTTGCTTGACATCATGGGAAATCAAAAGAAATCAGCCAAGACCTCAGAAAAGTTTTTGGTTCATCCTTGGGAGCAATTTCCAAATGCCTGAAGGTACCACGCTCATCTGTACAAACAATAGTAAGCAAGTATAAACACCATAGGACCACGCAGCCGTCATACCGCTCAGGAAGGAGACGCGTTCTGTCTCCTAGAGATTAACGTACTTTGGTGCGAAAAGTGCAAATCAAGGCCCTTGTGAAGATGTTGGAGGTAACAGGTACAAAAGTATCTATATCCACAGTAAAACGAGTCCTATATCAACATAACCTGAAAGGCTGCTAAGCAAGGAAGAAGCCACTGCTCCAAAATCGTCATAAAAAAAGCCAGACTACGGTTTGCAACTGCACATGGGGACGAAGATCGTACTTTTTGGAGAAATGTCCTCCGGTATGATGAAACAAAAATAGAACTGTTTGGCCATAATTACCATCGTTACGTTTGGAGGAAAAAGGAGGAGGCTTGCAAGCCGAAGAACACAATCCCAACCGTGAAGCACAGGGGTGGCAGCATCATGTTGTGGGGTGCTTTGCTGCAGGAGTGACTGGTGCACGTCACAAAATAGATGGGTCAAAATTCACCCAACTTATTGTGGGAAGCTTGTGGAAGGCTACCCAACACGTTTGACCCAAGTTAAACAATTTAAAGGCAATGCTACCAAATACTAATTCAGTGTATGTAAACTTCTGACCCACTGGGAATGTGATGAAAGAAATAAAAGCTGAAATTAATCATTCTATCTACTATTATTCTGACATTTCACATTCTTAAAATAAAGTGGTGATCCTAACTGACCTAAGACAGGTAATTTGTACTGGGATTAAATGTCAGGAATTGTGAAAAACTGAGTTTAAATGTATTTGGCTAAGGTGTATGTAAACCTCTGACTTCAACTGTATTAGTACATGGTGGTTATCTAGTGTAGACTACCTGTGTTGCTGCTGCTGCCCTGGCACACATGTAAAACTCCCGACTGAGGAAGGGATGGAGTTGGGTCCGGAGGGTCATTGATGCAGCCTCTCCTCTCTACATCTTTCTGCTTCTCTCTGCTGCGCGTATCAGCCAATCAGACCGAATACTGATGACGATGTAACTCAAGTATTATAATCAAATGTTATGGTGTTGTGGCATTACTGTTGATATTTAAACTAGGTCACGAGCAACACACTCGACCAGCGACAGCATCTCAAGCCATGCATGTTTGGATACCGGGTGTGTCAATCACCGTACCGGGCAGACAGGGAAACAGGGGCAACCCCGGAGTGGTCGAGCTCCGCAAAGCGCAGAACAACAGGTGCAACCAATGGAAGGGGTGGGTTGTTGTGAACTTGACGACGTCACAACGACTTGCGGGCAGTGGAATTAGAACAACAACTACAAATATATATATACCACCACCCAAAAGGGCACAAGCCGAGTGGGAGGGCAAAGGGGCATGTGCCCGGACAAAGGTAGACTCTATCTGCGCGCGTGACGGTCCATATAGCTCTACAGCAG
>CM059814.1:68798909-68810416 GCA_030435695.1 Brachymystax lenok tsinlingensis
AATCTCTCCTCCCTCCTCTCTCCTTCCTCCTCTCCTTACTCTTCCTCCTCTCTCTCCATCCTCCTTTCTCCTCTTTTCCTCTCACATCCTTCTTCTGACTCTCCACTTCTCCCTGTTGCTCAAATTCTCATCCTCTTTCTCTCTTCTCCTTCACTTTCTAGACTTCTGATTCTCTCTCTCATCCTTCCACTTTCCTCATCCTCCTCTCCCTCTTTCTCATCCTCTTCTCTCTTTCATCTCTCCACTCTCCATCTCTCTAATTCCTCCTCTTCTCCTCTCCTCTCTTCCATCCTCTCCACTTTCCTCTTCTCCATCCTCTCCACTTTCCTCCTATCCCCTCCTCTCCTCTCCTTCATCCTCTTCTCCTCTCCTCTCTTCCATCCTCTCCACTTTCCTCTTCTCCATCCTCTCCACTTTCCTCCCATCCCTCCTCTTCTCTCCTCCTTCATCCTCTCCTTCTCCTCTGCTCTCTTCCATCCTCTCCACTCTCCTCTTCTCCATCCTCTCCCTTTCCTCTTCTCCTCTCCTCTCCTTTCCTCTTCTCCTCTCCTTTCCTTCTTCCTCTCCACTTTCCTCCTCTCTCTCCCTCCTCTCCACTATACTCTCCACTTTCCTCCTCCTCTCTCCCCTCCCTCCTTCATCCTTTCCATTTTTCTCTCCATTTTCCTTCTCTCCTCCATCTTCTCCCTCATCTTCCCTTCCCCTCCATCCTATCCACTCCTCCCAACATCCGCTCCTCCGTCAGTGTGATTTATTTGTTCAGGTCATTCTATCATTGTAATTATCTAAAGTACATTAGGAGGAATTATCACTCTCATCTGCCAAGTCACACTTCTGGGTGTGTAGGTCTGTACATTCACACACACACACACAAATACAGACAGACATACAGACACACAGACAGACAGACAGTCTTAATAGAACCACTCCTCCCGTCAGCTTGCTACTGCTAAGTGCCTCCCTCTCTGTTCCCCTCCTCCTCATCTCCTCCCTCTCTCTTCCCTCCTCCTCTGTTCCTCCCTCTCACATCCCCTCTCCTCTTCATTTCTCTCCCTCTCTCTTCCGCTCCTCCTCATATCCTCCCTCTCTGTTCCCTCCTCCTCATCTCCTCCCTCTCTCTTCCCCTCCTCCCCATCTCCTCCCTCTCCTCCTCATCTTCTCCCTCTTCTGTAGCCAGAACTAGACAGAGTTCAGTTCTGAATGGTTCACGTTTCCAATAGCATGACAGATTACACTCTATTCAGCCTAGTCCTCCCTCCACTCCCCCTCTCTCTTCCTCTCTCTACCCCCTTCCCTCACACTCCTCCTCTCTATCTCTCTGACTGGCTCTCTCTATTTCTTCCCACCACAGTCTTTCTCTTGAGTCCTGAGCCTGCGTGTGTGTGTTTCAGTTGGCTGCTCAGCCGTAGAGAGGAGGATACGTCTGAGACGAGAGTGACTGACTGGCACACAGCTTAGGCTGCCACTAGGAATACTAACACACACACACAGCTGATCTGTCTGTAAAGGTATGACACTAATCACTCCATCTGTAAAAATATGAAATTCATCACTCCATCTGTAAAGATACGGAACTAATCACTCCATCTGTAAAATATGAAACTTATCACTCCCTCTGTAAAGATACGGAACTAATCACTCTGTTTGTAAAGATAGGGAACTAATCACTCCATCTGTAAAGATATGAAACAAATCACTCAATCTGTAAAGATACGGAACTAATCACTCCATCTGTAAAGATATTAAACTAATCACCCGCTCAAAGATATGAAACTAATCACTCCATCTGTAAAGATACGGAACTAATCACTCCGCCTGTAAAGATATGGAACTAATCACTCCATCTGTAAAGATACAGAACTAATCACTCCATCGGTAAAGATATGGAACTAATCACTCCACCTGTAAAGGTATGACACTAATCACTCCATCTGTAAAGATATTAAACTAATCACTCCATCTGTAAAGATACGGAACTAATCAATCCATCTGGCAAAGATATGGAACTAATCACCCCATTTGTAAAGGTATGACACTAATCACCCGTCTGTAAAGATATGAAACTAATCACTCCATCTGTAAATATACTGAACTAATCACTCCGTCTGTAAAGATATGAAACTAATCACCCATCTGTAAATATACTGAACTAATCACTCCGTCTGTAAAGATATGGAACTAATCACTCGGCCTGTAAAGATATGAAATGAATCACCCATCTGTAAAGATACGGAACTAATCACTCCGCCTGTAAAGATATGAAACGAATCACTCCGCCTGTAAAGATATGAAACGAATCACTCCGCCTGTAAAGATATGGAACTAATCACACCGTCTGTAAAGATATGAAACAAATCACTCTGTCTGTAAAGATATGAAACGAATCACTCCGCCTGTAAAGATAGGAAACTAATCACTCCGTCTGTAAAGATATGAAACGAATCACTCCGTCTGTAAAGATATGAAACGTAATCACTCCATCTGTAAAGATATATAACTAATCACACCGCTTGTAAAGATACGAAACTAATCACTCCGCCTGTAAAGATATGGAACTAATCACTCAATCTGTAAAGATACGTGAACTAATCACTCCATCTGTAAAGATATGAAACTAATCACTTCGTCTGTAAAGATATGAAACTAATCACTCCATCTGTAAAGATACGGAACGAATCACTCCGCTGTAAAGATATGGAACTAATCACCCATCTGTAAAGATACAGAACTAATCACTCCATCTGTAAAGATATGGAACTAATCACTCCACCTGTAAAGGTATGACACTAATCACTCCATCTGTAAAGATATTAAACGAATCACTCCATCTGTAAAGATACGGAACTAATCAATCCATCTGCAAAGATATGGAACTAATCACCCCATTTGTAAAGGTATGACACTAATCACTCCGTCTGTAAAGATATGAAACTAATCACTCCATCTGTAAATATACTGAAACTAATCACTCCGCCTGTAAAGATATGGAACTAATCACCCATCTGTAAAGATACGGAACTAATCACCCGTCTGTAAAGATATGAAATGAATCACCCATCTGTAAAGATATATAACTAATCACACCGCTTGTAAAGATACGGAACTAATCAATTCGTAGCCCGTAAAGATATGAAACTTGAATTACTCCGCCTGTAAAGATATGGAACTAATCACACCGCTCTGTAAAGATATGAAATGAATCACTCCGCCTGTAAAGATATGACACTAATCACTCCATCTGTAAAGATATGAAACTAATAACCCATCTGGTAAAGATATGGAACTAATCACACCGCCTGTAAAGATATCAAACTAATCACTACGTCTGTAAAGATATGAAACTAATCACACCATCTGTAAAGATATCAAACTAATCACTACGCCTGTAAAGATGTGGAACTAATCACACCATCTGTAAAGATATCAAACTAATCACTACGTCTGTAAAGATATCAAACTAATCACACGCCTGTAAAGATATCAAACTAATCACTCCGCCTGTAAAGATATGGAACTAATCACTCCATCTGTAAAAGATACAGAACTAATCAATCCGTCTGTAAAGATATGGAACTAATCACTCCATCTGTAAAGGTATGACACTAATCACGCCATCTGTAAAGATATTAAACTAATCACTCCATCTGTAAAGATACAGAACTAATCAATCCATCTGCAAAGATATGGAACTAATCACTCCATCTGTAAAGGTATGACACTAATCACTCCGCCTGTAAAGATATGTAACTAATCACTCCATCTGTAAAGATATTTAGAACTAATCACTCTGTCTGTAAAGATATGAAACTAATCACTCCATCTGCAAAGATACGGAACTAATTACTCTGTCTGTAAAGATATGGAACTAATCACTCCATCTGTAAAGATACGGAACTAATCACTCCGCTCTGTAAAGATATGAAATGAATCACTCCATCTGTAAAGATACGGAACTAATCACTTCCCTATACCTTAGCTCTGGAATGGTTCTAGGTCCCATCTTAGCTTTGAGTGGTTCCTATGTCCTACCTTAGCTCTGGAGTGGTTCTAGTTCTTACCTCTGAGTGAGTCTAGGTCCTACCTTAACTCTGGAGTGGTTCTAGGTCCTCCAGTAGTGATATAAAAGGTATTTCCAAGAAGGAGGACAGGAAGTCGATGTGGATGAGCTCCTCTGGTGAATGAGGGAAGGCCAGGACACCTGTCACCCTCGCACAACCAGCTCCTGACACACACACCTGGACAGTGAGACAGGGTCGCCTCCAGACGGGACCGAGACACCACCTCCAGACAGGAAGGGAGAGAGTGTCTGACATTACACTCTTTTCCCCATACAAGCACCCTATCCTACAACAAGTGTAGGGAATAGGGTGTCATTTCAGACACAATCTAACTGTCTGAATGGCTAGTTGGGAATTTAATTAATTAATTATGGATGGATGGTCCACATGAGAGAATGTTCATGAATGAACTAATAAATGAATGAATTAACCTGTTACCTCCAGGGTGAGGTTGTAGGGCAGAAGAGGCGGGTTGCCTTCTCCAGCCCGGTGCTTCAGGCTGGTCAAGGCTCTGTTCAGAGCGTTCTGTACCCTGGCTGGTTGTCTGGTGGGAAGCAGAGCACCGAGTCGAACGGTGTGTCCGATCCGAGCCAGGATGTGACATGGCTGTGGGTGGGAGAGGCACGGGTCGGGATGGAAGACGAAGCCATGAAGGAAGACCAACAGCGGGAGAAATTTCCCGGTGAAAAAAGATGGGCGAATTCTCCTGGGTATAAAGTAGTTGCACATCCATAGACCAAGTAGATACAAATAATCCATTGTGTTGCTTCGAAAGAAAAGCGAGGAGAGAAGAGGAGAGGAGAGAATATAAAAGAAGAGAAAAGGAGAGAAGAGGAGAGAAGATGAGAAAGCATCGCTCGTTTTCTTTTTCTCACTCGTGGCTCGTGCCTTCTTTTCTGGAGTTGTTTTGTTTATAATACTGAAGTCCACCTGATGTTGTTGTTTTCTCTTTAAGTTGAAACAAAGAAAGAAAAGACACGCTGTAAATATTATATAATAAAGGAAGAGAGGATAAACGTCCGCACGTCAGAAAAACTGAATTTTCTCTGTCTTTCCCCGTCTTTTTTCGTTTCCTCTTTCCTTGGACTTGTTATTTTCCTGCATTACGCTAGTATTGCAATCCGGTTGCTGCCTCTCTGTTTCTTTTTCTAAGAAGCTACTCATAAATAAATAATAAGGAAGGCAGAGGAACGCTTGATATCGACGGAGGACGAGAGGAGAGAGAGGGGAACGCGTGCAACTGAGAACAGTCGCCCGGCTCTGTCAGTATGTAACAGGCGCGGGTTGAAGACAGACCAGCTGCCCGCGCGCAAGCGCGTGAGTGTTTGTGTGGCAGTACAACCACATGAGATTTCTATCAGCGCTGTTATCTTCCCATTCGAAATGACAACTCTACTTTTTGCTCCGGTATTTGATGTTCTCTACGTTTCTTGATGTCGATAGTAGCCAGCTGTTTTAACCTGCAGCTTGCCGTCAAGCCCATTCAGTGCATTTTAGCCAATGAACCATTCAGTTCAGCATTCAATTTAATCCCCTTCACATTTTCACCCTCCTAATTCAGATTCTAAATCCACACAAAGTCTTTGATGTTTCCTTCGGAGAATAGTCTACTGACTGATAAGGATTGTCCCCAATTCATTCCTTTTTTCATTGGGCAAGTAGGGAGGATAACAGAAAGGAGAGAGAGAAAAGAGAAGGAGGGAGGGATGGAGGAAGGGATAGAGGAGGGAAAGAGGGAAGGAGGGAGGGATGGATGCAGGGAGGAAGGGAGCAGAGAAAAGTCATTTCCAGATGATAACAGATGGACACAGTCGTGTTCTATCTGGTGGGTGCTGTCCAAGGTGCTGAAATCCCCTGTAGCATCCACAGTTTCAAATCAAATCCAATTTTATTTGTCACATGCATCGAATACAACAGGTGTAGACCTTACAGTGAAATTCTTACTTACAAGCCCTTAATCAACAATGCAGTTTTAAGAAAAATGCACAAAAAAAAATAGAAATAAAAGTAACAAATAATTAAAGAGCAGCAGTCAAATAACAACAGCGAGGCTGTATACAGGGTACTGCACAGAGTCAATGTGCAGGGGCACCAGTTAGTCAGGAGGTAGTTGAGGTAATATATACATGTAGGTAGAGTTATTAAAGTGACTTATGCTTAGATAATAACAGAGACTAGCAGCAGCGTAAAGGAGGTGGGCGGGTAGCCATTTGATTAGATGTTCAGTAGTCTTATGGCTTGTGGGATATAAGCTGTTTAGAAGCCTCTGGGACCTAGACTTGGCGCTCCAGGCCCACCTCGGTAGCAGAGGTAGCAGAGGGAACAGTCTATGACTATGGTGGCTGGAGTCTTTGACAATTTTTAGGCCTTCCTCTGACACGCCTGGTATAGAGGTCCTGGATGGCAGGAAGCTTGGCCCCAGTGATGTACTGGGCCGTACGCACTACCCTCTGTAGTGCCTTGCGGTCGGAGGCCGAGCAGTTGCCGTACCAGGCAGTGATGCAACCAGTCAGGATGCTCTCGATGGTGCAGCTGTAGAACCTTTTGAGCATCTCAGGACCAATGCCAAATCTTTTCAGTCTCCTGAGGGGGAATAGGTTTTGTCGTGCCCGCTTCACGACTGTCATGGTGTGCTTGGACCATGTTAGTTTGTTGGTGATGTGGACACCAAGGAACTTGAAGCTCTCAACCCGCTGCGCTACGGCTCAACACACCCCAGATCAAAATAAATGGCTGACCTAGCAGGGTGTGAAATGTCTGATCCGGTAGATCCAGTGATGTGTGTGTGTGTGTGTTTGTGTGTGTACGTGTGCATGTGTGTACGTGTGCATGTGTGTGTGTGTGCATGGGTGTGCAGCATTTGCGTGTGCTGTTGTGAAGTCTGAACACATCCATCACCTTACTTCTGGATCTGTTGTCACCTGGGACAAAAGCCGAGGTTGCCGTTAACAACCCACCCCACTATAAATCTATCTGTACTTACACAATCTACTGCATGTGTTCCTGTTCTCTGCAGCCAGCAACCCTGTCCTCTGTTGATTAACATGTCTGATGTAGGGATTCATGGAAAGAATAGGGATTAAACATCAATCAAAAAGGCAATTCATATAGAAATGTATCTAAGCAGGATTAACACACACACACACACATGCACACACGCACACGCACACGCACACGCACACGCACACACACACACACCTCCAGTCTCTATGTACTTTGTTTGTTTGTGTGTGTGTGTGTGTGTGTGAATGTCAGTGATCTGTGTGTTAGCATTCCTGTCACAGTGCTAAAGCTGCTAATATCACCTCTTATCACACAACTAGTTAAAGAGCAGGAGGAGGGGGAGAGGCAGGGGGGATGAGGGAGAGGCAGGGAGAGAGAGAGGGGGAATAGAGGGGATAGAACCCTATGGCCTCAGGTCAGAAGTAGTGAACAGTGTACCACTACATAGGGAACAGGGTACCATTTGGGATGCAGCTAAGGTGATTCATGGTATGTGGATATAGTTTATGGCAGAGGTGTAGACTAGAGGTGCTGTATAGATGACTGAGTGTCTAGAAACCTAATGAATAGCAGAGTTCATCTCCCCTGTGTTGGAACACCTCATCCTCTCTCTGTTTACACACTGTCCAATAGAGACACTGATCTGACTGCAACACTACTCTCCCTCTCTCTCTCTCTCTCTCTCTCTCTCTCTCTCTCTCTCTCTCTCTCTCTCTCTCTCTCTCTCTCTCTCTCTCTCTCTCTCTCTCTCTCTCTCTCTCTCTCTCTCTCTCTCTCTCTCTCTCTCTCTCTCTCTCTCTCTCTCTCTCTCTCTCTCTCTGTTCCCTGCCAAGGATTCTGTTTTTGCAATTCCTTGTTCAGAGAGCACACACACGCTCTCTCTCTCTCTCTCCAATCATTCCACAACAACAAACATTCCCATTTCATTCTGACTACAGTGTCATTGTCTCAGAAGTCCTAGTGACAATGTGCAGGAAGCAGATTCACATTAAAATCCCACATGTCAAACCGTGTGTGGCGGTGGCTGTGTATACTGTACATGTATATAATGACCATTATGTGCCTTGACTACTATCACCCAGAGAAACACACTGAATATCACACATGGCAAAAAAGACAGTCAAAAAGGAAATCATGAGAAACAAGGTTTTGATGTGTTTGATCTATATGTAGGAGATATAAGAAAACTCAGGGACGTCTCCTGGTCTGACAAACACAACTCTAGCTCTGCCAGATGCGGAAGGGCGATATCGGCGGATGAGGTGGATTGAGACTCAGCACATGCAACAGAAAACCGATATCTCTAGCTTAAACTGATGGATTTTGAAGGGCATTTATTTATTATGTTAATTAGATCGATGCACCGTGTCAATCAGCTCTAAGGGGTTTAAACAACTTGAATTAACTGATGGGGCTGCTGGCTTCTCAGCAGCGCTTACAATTATTTATGAGAAAATACAGTTGAACATGTTCAGTCTCCATCTGGTACCTACAGAGCAGAACACTGGATCACATTGATCATGATGAAACGTGACACGCACACACAAGCATGCACTAACGCAAACGCAGCCTCTATCATAAGCTATATCCACTTACCACAACACACCACAGCAGCATCCCAAATGGTACCCTGTTCCCTATGTAGTGCACTACTTCTGACCTGGGGCCATAGGTTTCTGGACAACAGTATTGCACTATGAAGGGAACAACAAGCTCTCATAGGCTGATGGCAGAATTAGACATTCATGTTTCTCAAACGCCAAATTTCTAAGTTGTTCAAAACATTAAAAAGCATTAACTCTGAAATCTTAAGGTTAGGCATGATCTCCAAATGGTTAAGGTAAGGGTTAAGGTTTGGGATAGGCTTTAGATAAAAAATATCAAAAACAACTTTCATCGAACATGCTACTGTTAAAACGAGAGGAAGTATGCTTACGCCTCTAGAAAACCCACGCCAACCTGCTTGAAGGTAACAGCGCTCACTGTTGCCCCTAGGGGCCAGTTTCAAGATAATTCCTCCGACGCCCTCAGAGACGGATGGATCGTCGAATATTGACTCTGTATCACGCAGTGCACCTGGCTGTACAGGTTATGAGCTTCACCCACTGGGCAACACACTGGCTAAATCAAAGTTGTTTCCATCGTCATTTCATTTAAATTGGCGTTGGAACCAACGCGAAATAGACAAATGAATTGACGCCTTCCGTGTCCAGCGGTAGTTAGCTGTACAGATCCTAGAAACCTGCACACGTTGATGCTAGCTCAGCAGTTCAGCAGCTCACCATATGCAGTAAATGATACATGAGCCCTGGGTTACTGTAGTATGAAGCGCTTGGATAAAATGAGTTATGGGGAAGCAGCCATTCATACATCTATACTGTACAGCTGCACTAATACAGCTTAACGTTAACCTGTGAGCAACTGGACATGTTTCATCAATGTGTTCCAGTGTCTCTGCTCTAGGTAGGTACCAGAAGGAGACTGAACATGTCAAATAACTGTAGAAGGCTGCTAGGAAGCCAGCAGCCCATTCAGTGTTAATAGATATCTTGATCCTGAATCTCTATAGTGCTTCAGTCTCCAGCCTCTGGTGCTGAGAGAAACTGTGTCCAGGCTTCTAGTTCCAACATACAACATACAGCCTTGATTCAGCGATTAAGACGGTGATGATGATGATGCTGATGATGAAGACACATTGCAATGTCTCACTCCCCTCAATGTGGTCATTATAGACATGTAGAGGTAGACTAAACTCATCTAAACAGTACCATTTACATTGATCAAATTCTGACATTTTAGATACAGTGCTGAAGACAAACATGATGTTGTGGTCTATTTACATGTATATTGTTACAGCTGCTCGGCATACACAGTTTGACAGGTGGGATTTTAATGTGAATCTGCATCCTCCATATTGTCATTAAGACTTCTGATTAACGATGACACTCCAGTCATGAAATGGGAATGTTTGTTGTTGTGGAATGATTGGAGAGAGAGCACGGTGTGTGGGCTTGTGTGTGTAAGTTTGTGTGTGTTCTCTGTACAAGCTGACATACAAAACAGAGTCCTTCAGGGAACAGTAAACATATACAGAGATAGAGAGAGAGAGAGAAGAGAGAAAGAAAGAGAGAGAGGGGGATGAGAGAGAGAGAGAGAGAGAGAGAGAGAGAGAGAGAGAGAGAGAGAGAGAGAGAGAGAGAGGGGGGAAGAGAGTGGGAGAGAGCTGACAGTGAGGAGAGAGTGACAGGAGAGAGAGAGAGAGGGAGAGAGAGAGAGAGAGAGAGAGAGAGAGAGGAGAGAGAGGGGGGAAGAGAGTGGAGAGGAGAGAGAGAGAGAGGGGGGAAGAGAGGAGAGAGTGGACAGTGAGAGAGAGTGACAGGAGAGAGAGAGAGAGGGAGAGAGAGAGAGAGAGAGAGAGAGAGAGAGAGAGAGAGAGAGAGAGAGAGAGAGAGAGAGAGAGAGAGAGAGAGAGAGAGAGAGAGAGAGAGAGAGAGAGAGAGAGAGAGAGAGAGAAGGGGGAGAGAGGGAGGGAGGATTAGACCCAAGTCTCTCAATCGGTACAAAATATAGGAGGACAGCACACATTACAATATTACTTAGGTTTAAAAATAAGCTGGAATCTGGAAACCTAAATGAGGTAATGCAGAGGACATCCTACACTGCTAAAAACTAATTCAAATTGAAATACATACACTACTGGTCAAAGGTTTTAGAACACCTACTATTCAATGTTTTTTCTTTAATTTTACTATTTTATACATTGTAGAATAATAGTGAAGACATAAAAACTATGAAATAACACATATGGAATCATGTAGTAAACCAAAAAGTGTTCAAATAAATCAAAATATATTTTACATTTGAGATTCTTCAAAGTAGCCACCCTTTGCCTTTGATGACAGCTTTGCACACTCTTGCCATTCTCTCAACCAGTTTCCATGAGGTAGTCACCTGGAATGCATTTTAATTAATTGGTGTGCCTTTCTTAAAAGTTAATTTGTGGAATTTCTTTCCTTCTTAATGCGTTTGAGCCAATCAGTTGTGTTGTTAGACAAGGTAGGGGGTATACAGAAGATATCCTCATTTGGTAAAAGACCTAGTCCATATTATGGCAAGAACGGCTCAAATAAGCAAAGAGAAACGACAGTCCATCATTACTTTAAGACATGAAGGTCAGTCAATGGGAAATTTCAAGAAATACATTTTCCCTATTATTTCCCCAAAAGTATGTGTCACATTTTGAATGCTTAGCAGGACAAGAAAATAATCTATTTCACACACTTATCAAGACAACATCCCTGGTTATTTTACCTCTGGAAAATTTCAAGAACTTTTAAAGTTTCTATGCAGTGCAGTCGCAAACCCATCAAGCGCTTATGTTGAAACTGGGTTTCTATGAGCACTGCTACAGGAAAGGATTTACCCTGGAGTGACCTCTGCTGCAGA
>CM059814.1:68810516-68833016 GCA_030435695.1 Brachymystax lenok tsinlingensis
CTTGATAGATCACCTTGATAGGATCACCTTGATAAGATCACCTTGATAAGGATCACCTTGATAGGATCACCTTGATAAGATCATAGCCTTGAGTAGGATCACATCAGTAAGATCACCATGATAAGATCACCTTGATACAGATCGCATTGATGGGATCGCGCCATGATCAAGATCGCCTTGTCAGTAGGATACGCCTTGAGTGGATCTGCCAAATAGGATCACCATGATAAGGTCACTTCTTAATCAGAATCCACGCCATTGATAGGATCACCTTGATAGGATGCGCCTTGATAAGAGTCACCTTGATCGATCACCTTGATAGGATAACGTTGATAGACTGGGATCACCTGTGATAAGATCACCTTGTATTCAGATCACCTTGGTAAGGATGACCATAATACAAGATCACCTTGATAAGATCGCCTTGATGAGATCGCCTTGTGATAGGATCGCCTATGATAGGATATCCATGATGAGACCAACAAATGATAAGATCACCTTGATAAGATCACTTTCAGTGGATCTGCCTTAGTAAAGTCACCTTGATAGGATCACCTTGATAAAGATCCCGTTGAGTGGATCACCGTGATGAGATAACCTTTCTAATAAAGATCTGCAGTGGTCAGATCGCCTTGGCGAGATGGCGACCCGATAGGATACATGCCTAGATCAGATCACCTTGATGGAATCACCTCCAGTGGATCACCGCCAGTAAGATCCGCCTTAATCAGATCACGCTGCGGTGGTCACTTTGCCATTCAGATCGCCTTGATAGGATAGAAAACGCCCAGTGAATGTCGCCATGATAAGATGGCCTTGATGAGATCACCTTGATAGGATCAGCAATAGGATCACGTATTGATAAGATCACGTTGATAAGATCACCTTGATAGGATAACATTGTGAGATGGCTGTGAGTAAGATTCCGCCCATCAGATCGCCTTGATAGGATCGCTTTTACAAGATCATGTTGATCAGGATCACCGTGATTGAATCATGCCTTGATAAGGTCTGCCTTGATGAAGATCACCTTGATAAGGATCACCATGATAAGGTATCACCTTGATAGGATCCCCTTGATAAGATACGCCTTGATAGTGGATCGCCTTGACGTAAGATCACCTTGCCAGTAGGATGCACCTTGATGGAATCCACGCTTGAAGTGAGATCACCTTTGTTAGATGTTTTTAAAAGTGTTAAATTCCAATTATCTTTAGATTCTGGCTTAACCCAGCTTGGTGGCTTACGCAATAAATCAAATCAAATCAAATGTTATTATGTCACATTCACACATGGTTAGCTTAGATGTTAATCATGCAGTGTAAAAGCTTGAAAATGCTTATGTGCTTCTAAGTTCCCGACCATGCAGGTAGTATCTAACAAGTACCAATCCTAACAAATTCACAACAACTCACCTTATACACACAAGAGAAAAGAGAATGAATACAGGAAGTATGTACACCATATAAATATCACTGGATGGCGATTGGCTTGACCAGCGGCATAGGCAAAGATGGCAGTAGGTAATGGTATGGAGTACAGTATATACATGCATATATATATATGAGATGAGTAATGTTCTTAGGATATGTAAACACATTATATATAAACAATGGCATCGTTTAAAGGGACTAGTGATACATTATTTCATCCACATTATAATTATTAATGTGGCTAGGGATTTGGAGTCGATGCTTGAGCGAAGCAGCAGTATAGAGCAAAGATTCAGTAGATCAGGTTGAAAATTCAGCCTGTACAGTGTATACATTTGCATTCATGAGTAATGTCTGGATAATGTAAACATTATATACAAAATTGTTTAGAAGTGGCTAGTGATACATTTGTTGCCCGCATTCTATTCCCTGTATTATTTATGAGTGGCTGGAGATTTAGAAAGTCAGTATGTTGGCAGCAGCCACTCAATGTGTGTTAGTGATGGCTGTTCTTAACAGTCTCGATGGCGCTATAGAGAGTAGAAAGCTGTTTTCAGTCTCTCGGTCCCAGCTTTGATTCACTCTGCTAACTGACCTCGCCTTTCTCTGGGCGATGGCGGGGTGAACAGGCAGTGGCTCGGGTGGTTGTTGTCCTTGATTATTTTTTTGGCCTTCCTGTGACATCGGTTGGTGTAGGTGTCCTGAAGGGCAGGTAGTTTACCTCCGGTGATGCGTTGTGCAGTCCTCACTACCCTCTGGAGAGCCTTACGGTTGTGGGCGGAGCAGTTGCCGTACCAGGCGGTGATACAGCCCGACAGGATGCTCTCGATTGTGGATCTGTAGAAGTTTGTGAGTGTTTTTGGTGACAAGACAAATTTCTTCAGCCTCCTGAGGTTGAAGGCGCTGTTGCGCCTTCTTCTGCGCTGTCTGTGTGGGTGGACCATTTCAGTTTGTCCGTGATGTATGCGCCGAGGAACTTAAAACTTTCCACCTTCTTCACTACTGTCCCGTCGATGTGGATAGGGGGTGCTCCCTCTGCTGTTTCCTGAAGTCCACGATCATCTCCTTTGTTTTGTTGACGTTGAGTGAGAGGTTATTTTCCTGACACCACACTCCGAGGGCCCTCACACCTCCTCCCTGTAGGCCGTCTCGTCGTTGTTGGTAATCAAGCCTACCACTGTAGTGTCGTCAGCAAACTGTAAGTTGATTATTGAGTTGGATGCGTGCTTGTACGCAGTCATGGGTAAACAGGGAGTACAGGAGAGGGCTGAGAACGCACCCTTGTGGGGCCCCAGTGTTGAGGATCAGCGGGGTGGAGATGTTGTTTCCCTACCCTCACCACCTGGGGCAACGGCCCGTCAGGAAGTCAGGACCCAGTTGCACAGGGCTGGGTCGAGACCTAGGGTCTCGAGCTTAATGTGAGCTTGGAGGGAACTATGGTGTTAAATGCTGAGCTGTAGTCGATGAACAGCATTCTTACATAGGTATTCCTCTTGTCCAGATGGGTTAGGGCAGTATGCAGTGTGATTGCGATTGCGTCGTCTGTGGACCTATTGGGACGGTAAGCAATAGTTCATGAGTGCGTGTGTGTACGTACGTACCTGGCTGGTATGCAACCAGTAGGTGAGTGTGTGTGACCGTCGTAGTCGGGGCACGGCTAGGTGATAGAAGGTGTGTTCAGCTGCCAAGGTAAAGATGGCTCCAACCACCCCCACACACAACATCACAAACAGGCCTGAGAAATGATCTATCCCCATCGATAAATTCTGGGAGAGAGAGAGAGTCAGAAAGATGGAGAGATAGAGGGCAAGAGAGAGAGAGAGAGAGAGAGAGAGAGAGAGAGAGAGAGAGAGAGAGAGAGAGAGAGAGAGAGAGAGAGAGGAGGGAGGAGAGAGAGAGATATATAGTGCAAGAGAGGGTTAGAGAGAGGGAGAGGGAGGGAAAGAGGGTGAGAGAGGGAGAGCAAGAGAGAGAAAGAGGGAGAGAGAGATATATAGCGCAAGAGAGGGTTAGAGAGAGAGAGAGAGAGAGAGAGAGAGAGAGGGAGAGATATATATAGCGCCAAGAGAGGGTTAGAGAGAGGAGAGAGAGAAAAGAGAGGGTTAGAGAGAAGGAGAGAGAGAGGAAGGGAGAGGGGGGAGAGAGAGAGGGAGAGAGAGGGAGAGAGTGATATATAGCGCAAGAGAGGGTTAGAGAGGGTTAGAGAGAGAGGGAGAGAGAGGATTTGTATCAGGTTCTGTAGTTAGTTGCTGCTGAGGCAGTGGCTACTCTTCCTGGGGTCCAAACAGGAAACACAACAAATAAAATACATAATATACATAAATATACATACATAGCACTACATTTACATTACAATTTAGCCATTCAGCAGACACTCCCATCCAGAGAGACCCACAGCTAGTGCATTCATCTTAAGATGAAGACAACCACATATAATAGTCGTATCCCAACCACACATCATATACATAATAAACTGCAAAATACAATACAAAATGCATGAGATTGTCTGTGTCTCTTCACAGTCCCCATTTTGCCGTAAGGTATGAGGTTGACTGTGGTTAACCAACAGTGGCCACCAGATAGCAGCGTGAACCAATTGTTCCACTTTCTCCATCACCTGACATCATCACATCACTGGCTCTGAGTAAAACTCGAGCCAGTTGCTTCCACCTATCTTAAAGGGGCGATCTGCAGTTGCTACATCAATTTTTGAACATAAATGAATAATATCTATCATTGATTGTTGAAGAGTATAACTTACTAATGCATCATGAGCTTAGTTCAACTGTCGTTCCCCCATCAAACACATTTTATTTAACAAGGTAAGTTGGTGAGAACACATTCTCATTTACAGCAACAACCTGGGGAATAGTTACAGGGGAGAGGATGGGGATGAATGGGCCAATTGTAAGCTGGGGATGATTAGGTGACCATGATGGGCCAGATTGGGAATTTAATCAGGACACCAGGGTTAACACCCCTACTCTTACAATCGTGCCATGGGATCTTTAGTGACAACAGAGAGTCAGGACACCGTTTAACATCCCATCCGAAATACAGCACCCTACACAGGGCAATGTCCCAATCACTGCTCTGGGGCATTGGGATCTTTTTAGATCAGAGGAAAGGGTGCCTCCCTACTGGCCCTCCAACAAATCAAATCAAATCAAATTTATTTATAAAGCCCCCTTACATCAGCTGATGTCACAGAGTGCTGTACAGAAACCCAGCCTAAAACCCCAAACAGCAAGCAATGCAGGTGTAAAAGCACAGGTGGCTAGGAAAAACTCCTAGAAGGCCAAAACCTAGGAAGAAACCTAGAGAGGAACCAGGCTGTGAGGGTGGCCAGTCCTCTTCTGGCTGTGCCGGGTGCAGATTATAACAGAAACACCACTTCCAGCCACATCTGGTCTCCCATCCAGTATGCTGCAGGGTGATATGCGGTAGGGTGGTATGCTGCTGGCTGCAAAATACTATCTTGTTTTACTCCAATGTTTGTAAACATAGTAAATGTAAACAAACACTATATAGCCTCAAAATCGTTGATATCATGGATGGTCAGTCCTAGCATCCACAGCGCTGTCTATGCATTTGAGAGTGGTTAGATTGAACCCCTTCCCTCAGCTTTTCACTGAAACAGGGGAGGGCGCTTCGTTTTAGTTTCAACTGCAGATTGCCCCTTTAAAGAAGGTAGGAAGTATTCAAACAGGGCTTTGTCCTTCTCTCTCTGCCATCCCATAATAACCATCTCCATCCCCATGATCTACAGGTCTTCTGACCAGAACAGATAGCACACATACACCCATATACACTCATTCATGCACGCCCACGCATACAGTCTCTATAGGAAACTACAAGTACACTTATCAGGCAAAACACTGCCATCGTTTCTCTGTCTATTCCCTCTAGAAGCACTTGGAACGACACAAGGTGATGTGAGCCACCCCATGTGACAGAGGTAGACCTTGGATCGTGGACTTCTGTCCTGCATCATGTTGTTATCTGTAGAACAGCCACAAGTCTGCTCTATGTATTCTACCATCTGAATAAATATGAAGAATATCATCCCTCTGATACAGAGAGTTTCTCATGGCCCTAAGCCTTTCTCTCTCTGGGAGAAGCTGTAGTAGTAAACACACACACACACACACACACACACACACACACACACACACACACACACACACACACACACACACACACACACACACACACACACACACACACACACACACACACACACACACACACACACACACACACACACACACACACATCACAGATTGTATCTCATATGCCAAGGACTAGAAGGGGAGTGAAGGTAAAAGAGTCTTTGCCAGCAGCTATATATCAGGTCTGTTGATAGGGTGTGTGTGTGTGTGTGTGTGTGTGCCTAAGCAGTCCTGTTTGTCTCTGTCCCAGCAGGAGGCTGAGATATGGGACTAGTATGCTGGCTGGGCTGGCTGTATACCAACACTATGGGGAAGCAGGTATGTGTTTGTGAAGAAGGAGCACCACTTTGTCAGCTAAATCTATGAGGGAGTCTGTCTGGCAGTGAGAGAGGTCAGTCAGAGGTCAGAAAACAAACACAGACACCACAGTATATAGAAAGAGTTTGGTTGTTGTGGTTTCTGTCGACTATGACCTTAAACACACACACACACACAAATACACACACTCACCTCAGTGTTAGTGAATACTACTTCCCACATGGCACCACCTTGTACCATTTCTCATGTAATATGTCCATGTACTCTGGAACAACACGTCATGTTAATGTGTGTTCAGATCAACAAACATGTCAATGAGGGTGATACGCATATCAAACGTAACCTCACGAATACCGCTGGGCTCGTAAACAACTATAGTGATAACAACATGAGAGGCCATCACACAGAATGTTACTGCTCCCCAGTGCTTTATACCTGAACTCAAAAATACTATGGTTCAACTTCACATCTGACAGGTGGAGTCGAGGCAGGTGGGGGGCCTGTCATTTCATTCCTGAAATACTACATGCTGTATGCCTGTGTGTGTGTGTTACCGTGCCCTTCTGACTTGTAGCGACTGACGAATTCAGACACGTTGGCAGTGAGAGGAGAGCCTTGGGCAACACCTATACCATACCCTGGACACACACACACACACACACGCACACACACACACACAAACTCACATACTCACACAAACACACGCACGCAAACACACACAAACACACAAACACACAAACACACACACAAGTCAAATCATCTGTCTGTCACAGTGAATAGCTAGCCTGGTCCCAGATCTGTTAGTTCTCTTGCCAACTTCCTTGTTGTCATTGTCAAGTCAAACATGTTTGGCATGACACTGAATGACAATGAGTTGGCATGATGGCACAAACAGACTGGCACTCAGGCTAGCCATACCGGTGAAAACATTTCTTCCATTTTGTGTGTGTGTCTATGTCTATCTTACCCTCTATAGCGAAAGGCTTGCCCACAGTCGCTAGTTTACACTCAGCATCGATGGAGACTTCGTAGTCAATAGGAGCTTTTATCCATGATGAACGATCTAGTAGGGAGGATCTGTCCTAACACACACACACGCACACACACACACACACACACACGCACGCACACACACACACACGCACGCACACAAACACATGCAGATAAATGCAAAGCTACACTGATCAGATATGCATAACTTTAATAAAATAACAATAACATTATTGCATTGAGGTCCTCTGGGGTCATTTAGAAAAAAGACTTCATGATTGCAATACAGTTATCAATGTAAACAATACAACATAAAATCCCACCCTGCACAGGTGGGGATGTGTGCGTTGTGTGTGTGTGTGTGTGTGCCGTATCTACAGTTTTGAATGCAGTTTAACTCCATCCGCATGCGTTCTATCACAGTTTTGAGAGGCAGTTTAACTCCATCTGGTGGACGTTCTATCACAGTTTTGAAGGCAGTTGAACCCCATCCGATGCGTTCTATCACAGTTTTGAAGGAAGTTGAACCCCATCCGCACGTTCTATCACAGTTTGAAGAGCAGTTTAACTCCATCCGCACGTTCTATCACAGTTTTGAAGGCAGTTTAACGCCATCCGGTATGTTCTATCATAGTTTTGAAGGCAGTTTAACCCCATCCGGTATGTTCTATTACAGTTTTGATAGCAGTTTAACCCCATCCGGTATGTTCTATCACAGTTTTGAAGGCAGTTTAACCCCATCCGGTATGTTCTATTACAGTTTTGAAGGAAGTTTAACCCCATCTGGTATGTTTCTATCACAGTTTTGAAGGCAGTTTAACCCCATCCGGTATGTTCTATCACAGTTTTGAAGGCAGTTTAACCCCATCCGGTACGTTCTATCACAGTTTTGAAGGCAGTTTAACTCCATCAGGTATGTTCTATTACAGTTTTGAAGGAAGTTTAACCCCATCTGGTATGTTCTATCACAGTTTTGAAGGCAGTTTAACCCCATCCGGTATGTTCTATCACAGTTTTGAAGGCAGTTTAACCCCATCCGGTATGTTCTATCACAGTTTTGAAGGCAGTTTAACCCCATCCGGTATGTTCTATTACAGTTTTGAAGGAAGTTTAACCCCATCTGGTATGTTCTATCACAGTTTTGAAGGCAGTTTAACCCCATCCAGTATGTTCTATCACAGTTTTGAAGGCAGTTTAACCCCATCCGGTATGTTCTATCACAGTTTTGAAGGCAGTTTAACCCCATCCGGTATGTTCTATCACAGTTTTGAAGGCAGTTTAACTCCATCAGGTACGTTCTATTACAGTTTTCCTCAATCACTTTTTTTGGCTGAATGCTATTGTGAATCACACTGAGCTTTTTAGATACCGATTCAAACAGTAGGTCAAAGTTTACTGGGAAAAGTCAATACTGTAGTACACAGATAAAGGATATGCACATTTGTATGTATACAGTACATTTATTTTTGTACAGTAGCAATGTGTTACATGTTAACAGAAAAATCACATTTGCATGTCAATTTTAGATATTTCTTACATGTAAAGCCATATACAGTAAACAGACAAAATTACATCCATGAAAAAAAGAACCTGCAACTTAGGTTCTGGTTCTGTATTTTTTAAAATAAATTGTACCTCCTCACAGTCTGTAACACTACAAGTTCTGTTCTTCTTGGTGGACATCCTGTCGCTCTTGTTGGTCTGGCCAGAGATTTTCGTCAACATCACATCTGATGTTTTCCCTTGCGATGCAGGTGAAAAATCTCCTTGCAACCATCCCCTGCAATGATCGCCTGTGATGTCCTCACAAGCAGCATTCATGGCATCTAACAGAGACATCTGATCTTGTGCCCCATAATCCTATACTTTCCACCTCTATCCTGAAAAAACTCTTCTATCAGATTTAGGAATGGGGAGGATGGTGGAAAAGAAACTCCATTGTTATTCTTTCATGTGCAGCAAACCATTCCCTTACGATGTTGGTTCAGTGGAAGCTGACATTATCCCACACAATTACATCATTTGGCAAATCTGGTCTAACTAAGTATATTTAGGAAGGCCAGGAGAGTTGGGTGTTATAGGGCACAATGTGTGGAATGTGTGTGCGCTCACACCATTCTCATAAATGGCAGCACACATTGTAATATTGCCCCCACGTTGGCCTGGTGTGCCAATTGTGGCTCGGTGTCCAATGAGATTATGCCACGTCTCCTGCCTTTGGTCACATTGAACCCAGCCTAGTCCACAAAAGCTCAAGACTGTGGGTCATTTCATGTCCTTCCAGCTCCACTATTCTCTACATAGTAACACAGAAACATAATATAAAGTTAGTTTTACATAGCATCATTGAAGTACTGTAAAACTCCCTGTACAATATACCATGTGTACACCAATGGTTTACCTGGACATGCTGGTACCGCAGCTCCTTCCCTCTGTCACTATTCCTCTCAAATGGCACCTTGTAGAGTTGTTTTCATAGTCATTCGTTTTTTTCTTCAAAACTCAGGGTTGTGATGTTCCTCCCATGTTCATATGGTAAGTGATTGTGCCATGGGCAGCTCCAAATATATGCTTCCAAACGTGATTAGTTGATCGGTAAGATTGTGACTCCTATTTCATTCCTGTGTCACCTGGCAGGTAATTTGCCAATTTAGCGGACATCACAATGTCATAGATATTTATGGAATATACATGTATGTCTGACCAATTTTGATAATTGAATGGATAATTTTGACTGTGATGGCTGTGAAGTTGTGAAGAGTATGACAGTTTCACTGAGAATCAACTCATCAGTTTAATCAGCAAGTCATGTGCATGTAGTTATTGTGCAAATTGCAGTCAATTGTACTTCCTCTTTGGCACACATGCCAAAACCCATCAATTTGCTTAAATGAATAAGAAATTCAAATCTGGTGTGAACAAGAAACTAACTGTTCAGAGATTTAAACTTATTGTTTTGAAAAAAATAATTATTATTTGAGAATTGAGCCAAAGCGATTGAGAAAAAGGCCTGGAGACGTGGGGAATTAAGAGTAAATGAAATAATTTAGCACAACACAACACTAGGGTAACTGGTTGGTTAGCCAACAGACTGCGTGTGGGTCTTACTTTAACATGTCCACTCCGTCTGGTGTGGTGGGTTGGTTGTAACGTCTCATGTAGTCATGCATGGCAGAGAAACTCTTCCTCATGTAGTCCTCTGCAGAGCTCTCTCTGACTGTCCCAAACCTGAACCCACGGGATGGGTGGTGCAGCTGGGGGAGAGAGGTTATTTTAAGGTAAGGAGAATACATTAAGAAAGGAGGGTGATCTGCACATCCGTAAATTGAGAATACTGGTGCAGGCCTAAAAAGTATTCCATATAAAGAAATGAGGCCCGAACACAGAATATTGCCTCTCCCCAGTGGGGAGAATGTTACAATATTTCAACTTCAACAGTCTTCGTAATGTCTGACAGGTATCAAAGTTGAAACATTGTATTTTTGGTTTCAGGAATTAACCACTGGGGGAGCAGCAATGTTCTGTGTATGGGCTCTCTCTTCTTTATTTCCAAGGAGAATACATTTAACTCATTGTCTGAATCATATCAGCTACTGTAACTGACCCTGATCTAGTCTGTTATGTCATATTTAGTCATGTTCATTTCCACATTGTAACTCGTGTTTGTGTGTGTGTGTGATTGCATATAAGTGCATGTGTGTGTGTGCACGTATGTGTGCTTGTACATACCTACCTATGTGTGTGCGCACTGCCGTGTGTGTGTGTGTATACCTTCTCGTCATGAATCCCAGACACCTGTTCAAAGGTTTTCTCCCCCACCATGACAGCAGCCAGGTTAGCTGTATAACTGGACAACACCAGCAGACAGAAGATAGCCCACAGGTTCATCAGGAACCTACTGGTCCAACACTTAGGAGTCTGGGAACGAGGGAGAGAGAGGGAGGGGGAGAGAAAGAGGGAGGGAAGGATGGAGAGAAAGAGAGTAGAGAGAGATAGAGAGGGAGATGGAGGGAGGGGGAGAGAGATGGAGGGAGGGAGGGAGAGAGAGAGAAAGAGAGGGAGGGGATGGAGGGAGGGGGAGATAGAGAAAGAGGGAGGGAAGGATGGAGAGAAAGAGAGAGACAGCGAGAGAGAAGGCGAGAGAGACCGAGAGAAGACAGATTTGCTTAACTTGATTATTCAAACCTTCTCTTCCTCCATCCATCCCTCCCTCTCCTTCCTCCCATGATTCCTCCCTCCATCCCTCCCACAGTACCTTAGTAGCGACAGTGCGTCCAAACAGGATGGCGTAACAGAGGCTGAGGGCTGAGGAGTAGGAGAACACTCTGAGTCTGTTCCTGCCATGAGGAGTCATACCTGGATCAACACAACACAGGAGTCAGCTGTTGCAGTATCCACTGAGATTTAGGTCACAGACTAATAACACCATAGGCCTTGGATGATAGGCCATACATGGTATTTTAGTTTTCTCACCAAAGGGACTGTTCCACTCATAGACGGTGAGGAAGAGTGCGGTAAGATGAAGAGTGACGAAGATGCCCACCCACATGGACCAATGGAGAGGCCACATGAAGGCCCCAATAGGGGCTGATGTGTCCTGGCTACGCACCTGGTAGTCAACACACACATACACATACATTATAAACTGTATGTCCACACACACATACACATACATTATAAACTGTATGTCAACACACACATACACATACATTATAAACTGTATGTTCACACACATATACACATACATTATAAACTGTATGTCAACACACACATGCTTGTAGGCACACAGGCACGCAGACACACACGCACGCACGCACACACACACACACACACACACACACACACACACACACACACACACACACACACACACACACACACACACACACACACACACACACACACACACACACACACACACACACACACACACACACACACACACACACACACACACACACACACACACACACACACACACACACACACACACACCTCCCCACTCACCAGTATCCCCAGAGAGGTGGAGTAGAATGGAGAGGTGAAGTCTATAACTCTGCTCCTGGCTGAGTTGATGGAGAATGATGTCACAGCCATGTCTGCTGTTCCACTCAACAGGTCTCCCACCTTATATGAGAAAACAGGAATATCTACAGCCTTCAGAATACACTATTACACATACATTTTACAAAAATAATAATATGTGAAAACAGACAGAAAACAGACAGACGGACAGACGGACAGACGGACAGACAGACAGACAGACAGACAGACAGACAGACAGATAGACAGACAGACAGACAGACAGACAGACAGACAGACAGATAGACATACAGACAGACAGACAGACAGACAGACAGACGGATAGATAGACAGACGGATAGATAGACAGACAGACAGACAGATAGACAGACAGATAGACAGACAGACAGACAGACAAACAGACAGACAGATAGATAGATAGACAGACAGACGGATAGACAGACAGATAGATGGGTAGACAGACAGATAGATGGGTAGATGACGTACCAGACCAGTCCACCTCCCAGTGCTGCTCATTGCTCCGCATTTCCCGTCTCCCACGATGTAAAGGTCAAAGGTGAACTTCAGGTCCTCCGACAGCTTCTCCAACAGGTCAATAACATAACCATAGCAACACTTCCGCAGGTCCTCTGTTGGGTCTGGGGTTGTGGTCAGGACAGGACAGGGACAGGAAGGATTAGTCCTGGTCTACTGGTCTGGAGTGATGTACTGTAGGTATTGTGTACTGTGTGGAGAAATACTCACTGTGGTCAGTAGTGGTAGAAGTCATATTGGTCTGGTGTAGGTGACTGAACAGTGAGTCCAGTAGATCTGAGCGGTTAGTCCTAGGGTCCAGACACAGCTGACCAGCAGGACACAGCCCATCCTCATCCACCTCTCTAGTGAACACGAAGGGATGCTCCACCAGGGTCACGACCCTTAATCTCCGGCCCACCATCTGTAGCCCAGGCCTCCATCTCCCTCCAGGACTGTTGTCTCTGTCCCTATCCCCTCTCTGGACCCCTAACCCAGACTCAAACCCTGTCCTCCTCCCCGGGCCTAGCCCCAGGCCAGCCCGACCCCCAGCCCCAACACCCCCTCTTCCAGCTGTAGGCGCCCGGTGGTCCAGTGGGCCACGGTGACCCAGGATGGCTGGCCAAGAGGACCTCTCTTCAGGCTCCACACGTGGTACAGCTGGGAGGAGAGGACCTGGGAGAGAGCAGGTTCCACACGGACCGCGCCCGTTGAACCCTGGAACGACGTGTTGGAGAGGAACCTGGAGAGAAGAGAGAGACAGAGAGAAAGAGAGAGAGAAAGAAAGAGAAAGTGAGAGAGAGAGAGAGAGAGAGGGGGAAGTTATAGTTTGAACATGTAGACAGATACTGATACCCAGTCTGTTCTTTCAGATTGGCTGGGTGTAATAATTGGTTGGCTGTTCCAGTCAGTCTCATTATTTTAAGTTAATGCAGTAGAGAGAGAGAGAAATTCTGTCTATCTGCCCAGACACATGCACGCATGCAAGCATACACACACACACACACACACACAGACAGACAAAAACACACACACACAGAGAGTATTCTTATTACTATGAGTTAATGCAGTTCATTGTGGTTGTTTTTATCTAACTGGTTCCACCATCATTACTATTCCTCTCAGCCTCCACCCAGTCCTAACGCTGCTTTACCATGGAATACATTGGTACACACAATTAACTCTCACACATATATGTGCTCTGGGTATCCAACCGCGCGGGGATCGTTGGGTGACGTCTGAATATTAACAATGCATGGATTGTTGGGCGATGTCTGGGTCATTGGTTAGTCATTGGCCGATGTTTAGGTTATCAGTTGATCGTTGGGTGATGCCTGGGTGTTGAACCTTCGGAATATTAACAATGCAGGGATCATTGGGTTAAGTCTGAAAGTTAGAATGGTTCATTACAACTCCTAAAACTGTTTTACATTTCGAAATGCATGCTGTGTGTGTGTGTGTGTGTGTAACTGCAGAGTGTGTGTGACTGATGGTGACTTCCTTCCATTAACTCTGACAGCAGAGGAGGAAACATTAAAACTATGAATTAATACTGAGGTCGTTAACCCACCTCTACCCTCCACTCTGCACTGAATATCAATGTACCTATAGAGTGTGTGTCCTGTTTACAGCCCAACTGACTCATCAGATGTCAGACTGGTTACAGACCTCTCTCTCCCCCTCTCTCTCTCTATCTCTCTGTCCTCTCTCCCCCTCTCTCTCTCTATCTCTCTGTCCTCTCTCCCCCTCTATCTCTCTCTCGCTCTCACTCTGTCCTTCTTTTCGTGCTCTCTCTCTCTTTTCAGTTGATTTGGCAGCTGTGTCTATTGAAGGGCTGTATGGTCGAGCTCACTAAGATAACAACAGCCTGTTTGATCTCCTCCTCTCCTCCTCTCTCCTTTCCTCTCCTCCTCTCTCATTTCCTCTTCTCCTCTCCTCTCTCCTTTCCTATCCCCTTCTCTTCTTTACTCACTCCTTTCCTCTCCTCCTCTCTCCTTTCCTCTCCGCCTCTCTCGTTTCCTATCCTCCTCTCTCCTTGACTCACTCCTTTCCTCTGCTCCTCTCTCCTTTCCTCTGCTCCTCTCTCCTTTACTCTCCTCCTCTTTCCTTTACTCTCCTCCTCTTTCCTTTACTCTCCTCCTCTTTCCTTTACTCTCCTCCTCTTTCCTTTACTCTCCTCCTCTTTCCTTTACTCTCCTCCTCTTTCCTTTACTCTCCTCCTCTTTCCTTCCTCTCCTTCTCCTCTTTAACCCCGCACCATATTGTGGGTAGAAGTGTTGTAGTGGAATGTTGTTGTTCTAAACAGAAAGAAGGCAGAGCGACAGCGTGTAGCTTCACACACTTTGGTGAGAAAACGTAAAGACCATTTATGCTTCTTGCAGAATCCAAGGTCTGTCATGTTATTAGTCTGTGACCTAAAGCTTGGGTGGTTGGGACCTTTACAACTCTGATTGTCATTGTGATCCTACACACACACACACACACACACACACACACACACACACACACACACACACACACACACACACACACACACACACACACACACACGCACACACACACACACACACACACACACAGGCAGACAGGCAGACAGACAGACAGGCAGACAAACAGAAACACACACAGTATCTTTAATTTCCAACAAACCCCCCAAGTGTTTATAGGTTTAACTCTGAAAAAGCCCTGCCTCATTTCCTCCCTCACTCCTTCCCTCCATCTATCCCTCTCTCCCTTAGGCATTGGGCGGTTAATTGCCTTTCCTACCAGAAGCCTAACTTCCAGTACTTTGTAATACACACTGGCTCTGTTAGACACAACACTGGCTCTACCTATGTAAAGCTGTCAGACAGAACACTGGCTCTATCTATGTAAAGCTGTCAGACACAAAACTGGCTCTATCTAGGTAAAGCTGTCAGACACAACACTGGCTCTATCTAGGTAAAGCTGTCAGACAGAACACTGACTATATCTATGTAAACCTGTCAGAGACAACACTGTGTCACGTCCGGGCCATAGATAGCCCTCTGGGTTATCTATGGGGTTTTGGGCCAGGACGTGACTAGGGTTTTCTATGTGTCTTTATGTTATGTTTTGTGTTGGTTCCCAATTAGAGGCAGCTGTTAGTCGTTGCCTCTAATTGGGAATCCTATTTAGTTTGTTCCCTTCCCCATCTGCCTTGTGGGTTGTTACTAGTTAGTGTATGTGTTTGTGCTATTCTGAAGTTACGGTCTGTTCATTCTTTATTGGTTTCTGTACGTTCCATTTTTGAATTAAAATTATGTGGAACTACCAACACGCTGCATCTTGGTCCAATCCTTCAACCGTTCGTGACACACTGGCTCTATCTAGGTAAAGCTGTCAGACAGAACACTGGCTCTATCTATGTAAAGCTGTCAGACACAACACTGGCTCTATCTAGGTAAAGCTGTCAGACAGAACACTGGCTCTATCTATGTAAAGCTGTCAGACACAACACTGGCTCTACCTATGTAAAGCTGTCAGACACAACACTGGCTCTATCTAGGAGCTGTCAGACAACACTGGCTCTACCTATGTAAAGCTGTCAGACACAACACTGGCTCTATCTAGGTAAAGCTGTCAGACAGAACACTGGCTCTATCTATGTAAAGCTGTCAGACACAACACTGGCTCTATCTATGTAAAGCTGTCAGACAGAACACTGGCTCTACCTATGTAAAGCTGTCAGACAGAACACTGGCTCTATCTAGGTAAAGCTGTCAGACAGAGCACTGGCTCTACCTATGTAAAGCTGTCAGACAGAACACTGGCTCTACCTATGTAAAGCTGTCAGACAGAACACTGGCTCTATCTAGGTAAAGCTGTCAGACAGAGCACTGGCTCTACCTATGTAAAGCTGTCAGACAGAACACTGGCTCTATCTAGGTAAAGCTGTCAGACACAACACTGGCTCTACCTATGTAAAGCTGTCAGACACAACACTGGCTCTATCTAGGTAAAGCTGTCAGACACAACACTGGCTCTACCTATGTAAAGCTGTCAGACACAACACTGGCTCTATCTATGTAAAGCTGTCAGACACAACACTGGCTCTATCTATGTAAAGCTGTCAGACACAACACTGGCTCTATCTATGTAAAGCTGTCAGACACAACACTGGCTCTATCTATGTAAAGCTGTCAGACACAACACTGGCTCTATCTATGTAAAGCTGTCAGACAGAACACTATCCCTGTCTTTGTAATGGTGTCAATAAAGCTTTGTATTGCTGTCTAAAGCTAATCTAGCCACAGTCCCAAGCCTCCAGCCTCTCTACAGTCTGTCCAGGTCTGTCTGTGTATTCTCAGGCTTGGCAGGATTATAAATGGGACAGGTCCTCTCAGACTTCATTCTATCATCTGGTGCCAATGGCTGGAGGAGGGGAGTGAGATGTGTGTCTATATGTGTGTGTACAATATATCTACCTGGCCAGGTACTGTCCAGATGAGGGCACTTCCTCTTTGTTAGGTTTGTCGTAACAGTTGACCAGGTTCTGGATCAGAGACAGTTCTGGCCTCACCTCACTGGCCGACGTCACCGCCTGGCCAATCAACCGCAGCGCGTCTCGGATGTAGAAGGTGATGGGCTTACGACCCACCTAGACACATAAATGTGTTTCAAAGGTCAAATAAAATAAACCAATCAGCCAATCAATGAATCACCAAATCAACCAACCAACCAAATCAATGAATGAATAAATCAACCAATTAATAATCACCTCTCCATAAGCCAATAGGCCGAGGGGCCCGCCCAGCGAGAGGAGAGAGTCAGGTGACAGAGGGTTACCCATAATCCACTGCAGCAGCGGGAGTGAGGGGAGCGAGGCGCTGGGCGCAGCGGAGGACAGAAGAGAGACATTCTGGGTCGGAACCAAGGATGACCACGGAGGAGAGAGGAGAGGCGGAGCGAAGAAGAAGACGGGAGAGGAGAGACAAGACCTCAGCTTCCCTCTTGTCTTCTCTGGTCTCATCACTTGTTTCTTCACTTCTCTCAGCCCCTCTTTCCTCCTCCCCTCTCTCTTCCCTCCTCTCCTCCTTCCCTCTCTCCTCCCTCCTCTCCTCCCTCCTCTCCTCCCTCCTCTCCTCCTTCCCTCTCTCCTCCCTCCTCTCCTCCCCTCCTATATGTGTAAGGTTGATGATATCCAGTAGATTCCAGCTTGTTCCTTTCTGTGTCTCTAGATGTTTCAGTAGTCCCTCCCCCCTCTCCTCCCATCCAGGACACACCACAGCGACTCCCCCTCTACCCCTTCCTGACCCCTGCCTCTCCCTCTCTTCTCCCTTCACCCTCTGTCTCCCCTCTACCCCTGGAGAACAGAGAGGCAGAAGGTTGGCCAGGTGAGAGGGTGGAACACGAACTGACATCTGGAGATGGAACCGGTTCTAGGGGGAGAGCGAGAGAACAGAATGTTACTAGAACCAAACCATTCTGCAAGACTTTCATAGAGTGATGTTCATAAATATTGAATGTTGTTGAATGGAGTGAAAGACTCTAAAGAGCTACCTGTGCTCCCTTCTTCCAGACTCTACTTTCCAACCATGTCTTGTTGCTTTACGCCTACAGAAGTCAAGGGATATTGCATATGTATTCAGTATCTATGGGTTCAATAAGGAGCACATACACACCTTGTGAATGTAGACGGAGCGAGGAAATTTGCTAGAGGTCTTCAGAGACACGACTGAATTAATACCGTATATATACATATACTCATTGGGGGTGTACAGGACTGAATTAATACAGTATATATACATATACTCATGGGGGGTGTACAGGTGTGTGTGTGTGTGAGATACCATAGTGTTTGAACTCAGCGGAGGTGTGGGGTGGAACAGTGTGCGAAAAATAGAAAGAGAGATGAAGGGCTGGGGGATGGGAGGGTGGAGGGATGGAGGGATGGAGGGGTAGAGGGGGTTCCATTCTGTAAGGTACAGTACCTGTGACTGCTTTTAGCTCCATTGGGTAGGGAACACTGTCGCTACCTAGCTTTTAGATTCCTTAAAATAAATCATCCAGTATGGTTAAATACAGAGTGTGATGGCTAACCAACCAGTGTTGTTGTCTAATTATGCTAAAGTTTATTTACTCTTCATTTCCTCACGTCTCAGGCGTTTAACACAATATTCTGGATTTAAGATTAATTACACATGTACACAAACAGACATACACACATACACACACACTCAAGGCTGCAGCCTATATTGTAAATGGTGATTATATAAGTATAACACCATGCTAGCCCACACAGACCTGCTGATGAGAACAGAGATACACACTACTGGGCTTATAGCCAATCACACACACCTTTAAAATGACTAAATCTTATTTCACATTATCTCACACACTCGCAATGAAAATGTCCAAAATCTAATTTCACAGTTAATATTGACGGGTGATGTTGTGTTTATTAGATTTCTACCAGTAAAAAATGATATTTAAATACAGGAAAATTACATCCACACACATGAACACACACACGAACACACACACGAGCACACACGAACACACACATACGAGCACACACAAACACACAAGCACACACGAACACACACACACACGAGCACACATGAACACACGAGCACACACGAACACACGAGCACACACGAGCACACACAAGCACACACACACGAACACACGAACACACACACGAAGCACACACACACACGAACACACACGAACACACACAAACACACACACAAACACACACACACAAAGCTAGGGTAGTTAGACAGGAGATTCACGCCTGCCACCAGTGAGTTGAGTCAATTAACCATAAAGACAGTTATTTTCTACAGTAGGGTGTTAAAGCCTCATAAAAACACCACTTGTCTGACAGAACAGCACACTGACACTATAAAATTACAGACTGCCGCTGTCTTTCTCTCTCTCTTTCAGCCTCTCTTCCTATCCCTGTGTTGTGTTTGTGTGTGTGTGTGTTCCTAACCATTTCACAAGACATTGTTCTCAGCACAGAAGCGGAGAACATTAGCTAGTTTCCCCACAGGCTTTGACAGTTTCACTGAGGGAAATGGTGTGCCACTGGAGAAGCAAAAAATCAGAAGAAGACCAGATCTGTTCCTTGTGGTGTGGATGGTGTGTGTGGATGGTGTGTGTGTGTGGTGTGTATGTTGTGTGTGTATGATGTGTGTGTGTATGTTGTGTGTGTATGGTTTGTGTGTATGGTGTGTATGTTGTGTGTCTCTCTCTCTTGGCTCTCTCTCTCTCTTGGCTCTCTCTCTCTCTTGGCTCTCTCTCTCTCTTGGCTCTCTCTCTCTCTCTCTCTCTCTCTCTCTCTCTCTCTCTCTCTCTCTCTCTCTCTCTCTCTCTCTCTCTCTCTCTCTCTCTCTCTCTCTCTCTCTCTCTCTCTCTCTCTCTCTCTCTCTCTCTCTTGGCTCTCTTGGCTCTCTTGGCTCTCTCTCTCTCTCTCTCTCTCTCTCTCTCTCTGTCTCTCTCGCTCTCAGCTCTCTCCCTCTCTCTCTCTCTGTCTCTCCCTCTGTCAAATTCAAATTCAAATTCAAGCTGCTTTATTGGCAAAGCAACAATGTATACAATATACATTGTAATAAAATTATAAACAACAACAAATAATATAAAATGGTAGTAAATAGTAATAAATAATAAATAATAATACAAAATTAAATACAAAAATAATAACAATAAAATGGTAACAGTCAATCGAAATATGGAAAATGAAACTATAACTAACTTAACTAACTAAATAATTAAATAACGGTCATCTTCACCATTACATCAGTACTACAACTACCATCATCATTACTACTACTACTACCACCATCATCACTAAACTGCCATCATTACCATCACCCTACTACCCATACCACTACTATACGGAATGATAAACAACAATAATAATAGTAATAACAATAAAAGTAATAACAATTATAGTAATAATAAGTAAGTTACTGCTTACTATGCAGATATTATTCAGTGTCCTTCAGGCTATGGCAGGCAAATACATATTTGGCTGCAAGAGGAGCCATTGCTCCTTAAGCCCATGAGTATTTTTAGTGTTTCCTCTGGGTTTAATAAGTTAACATTTGGAAGAAATGTAGTCATTTCTGTGAATAATGAATCTCTTGGTGAGGAATATTTATCACAGTAAAGGAGAAAGTGCATCTCTGTTCATACTTCCTCACCTCTGTCTCTCTCTGTCTCTCTCTGTCTCTGATAAACTAAACAATAACAGTAATGTAGCACTAGGTGGTAAATCAGCGCTATGTATACAGAGTTCAGTGAAGCCAGTAGACTCACCCAGCACACCCTGAGGGATACACTGAAAGCTCCTTTCCATAAAATGAACTATTGGATTGCCAGGACGTCCTTTATTGTTGTCAAACTGAACTGCTGGTTGGCTGAACTCTGTATGGAACTGGGCGTTTGTGGTTTACAGTGTGTGTGTGTGTGTGTGTGCGTGCGGGTGTGCGTGTGTGCGTGTGTGCGTGTGTGTGTGTGTGTGTGTGTGTGTGCGTGTGTGTGTGCGTGTTCGTGTATGTGTGTGTCAGACAGGTGTAATGAATCAGAACACAGCCCATTTGAGACCTGTCAGACAAGACATTCAGTTGTGACTGAAAACGGATGATTACAGGTGTCATTACACACACACACACACAGACGCTACATACAAGGCACACACACACACACACACACACACACACACACACACACACACACACACACACACACACACACACACACACACACACACACACACACACACACACACACACACACACACACACACACACAGAACAACACAAAGTTTGTGTGATGTCATTACTGATACCCACACGGGGAGTGTGATGTCATTACTGATACCCACACTGGGAGTGTGATGCCATTACTGATACCAACACTGGGAGTGTGTGTGATGTCATTACTGCTACCCCCACTGGGAGTGTGTGTGATGTTATTACTGCTACCCACACTGGGATTGTGATGTCATTACTGCTACCCCCACTGGGAGTGTGTGTGATATCATTACTGCTACCCCCACTGGGAGTGTGTGTGATGTCATTACTGCTACCCTCACTGGGAGTGTGTGTGAGGTCATTACTGCTACCCTCACTGGGAGTGTGTGTGATGTCATTACTGCTACCCCCACTGGGAGTGTCACAGGAAACAGCATATTTATTTACTACACCCCAGGACACACTACACTGCCTAATGAGGTATCTGGAGCTTTTGGGGAGGTTTGGTTGTTTATTTTTGTGTGTGTGTGTGTGCATGTGTGTGTGCATGTGTGTGTGTGTGTGTGTGTGTGTGTGTGTGTGTGTGTGTGTGTGTATGCAGTGTGTGCATGTGTGTGTGTGTGTGTGTGTGTGATATTTCTGCTAGTAAATAATAATAAAATGATCCCTCTTTTTCCGTCGAGTCAGACACTTAGGAGTAATGTAATGAACCAGAAAAACGGGAGTCATTTTGGGACTTGTGTGTGCGTGTGAGTGAGTGTGTGCGTGTTTGTGTGTGTGTGTGCGTGTGTGTCTGTGTGTGTGTGAGAGTGTGTTTGTATGTGTGTGTGTGGCAAATGACCTGCCCTGATTCAACCAATCAGCAGAGTTCTCCACCCTGAATACCCATCATCCATATCTATTAAAGAGAAATGAGAGGGGAGAGAGAAGGAGAGAGAGAGAGACTAGGAGAGAGCGAGGTGGAGAAAGGGGAGAGAAAGAGAACAGAGAAAGAGTGGGAGAGTGAGGGGCAGTGTGATATTAGATTTATAATAGAATGCATGGTCATTTTGTGACAAACTGCCCTTGTTCTGCAGAAGTGGAGCTCTGTGATGTTCAACCATATATGATACAACTGGGTGGATTAAAGGCTGTTTGAGGGGAAGATGTGTGTTCAGTATTGCATTACAGACAAGATTCTACTGTTTAGGCCAAATTCTATAGAAAAGCTCCTGGCGCTAGCGATGAACTGTTATGAGAGCCTGATTGTGAAAAAGGTTTTGAGTGCTTGATTTATCTGTCATTAACCTCCTACACAGGAAGAATTGA
>CM059814.1:68838016-68843016 GCA_030435695.1 Brachymystax lenok tsinlingensis
GACGTAAAGCATCAATACTCTGGGAGATGTAAAGCATCAACACTCTGAGAGATGTAAAGCATCAATACTCTGAGAGATGTAAAGCATCAATACTCTGAGATGTAAAGCATCAATACTCTGAGAGATGTAAAGCATCAATACTCTGAGAGATGTAAAGCATCAATACTCTGAAAGACGTAAAGCATCAATACTCTGGGAGATGTAAAGCATCAATACTCTGAGAGATGTAAAGCATCAATACTCTGAGATGTAAAGCATCAATACTCTGAGAGACGTAAAGCATCAACAATACAATGCCTAAATAGATTCTCTGATGTTATAGAGAATGTGTTTTGCATAAAACATTACAGCATCAATACATCATTGACAGTGTGTGTGTGTGCATGCTTGTGTGTGTGCATGCATATAGTATCTCCCCTGTGGATCTCCAAGAGTTAAGCAGTTGGCTGGTTGTGAAGGACAATCTGAGAGAACATCTGGAACACCATGACTCACACAACTTCCCTCTGTCCTCCCCCTCCCCCTTCTCCCCCTCTCTCACTCTCTCTCCATCTGTCTCCCCTCTCTCCTATAAACACCAGATCAGATGTGAATATGAATGGGATGTTTCTCAGCCTCAGTCAGCACAAACACACTGAAACAAGCTTTTTATCTCGTGGACATAGACACTATCCACTCATAAATACCCCATATATAGAGCCGTGTACAGACCCTTCGGACGGGCCACAGTGTCTCCCGACCCCTCCTGTCTCAACTGATTTAATAAGCCATTCGCAGTTTCACTGTACCGGCTGCCTAGTCGACACAGCTGCTGGGATTGGATATGGATGGACTTTGATGTTCTGAATGTTATAACTTCACACTTATGATGGAGGATGTTTAACTAAACTCGCTCATTTATTTCCCAAAAAACCTTGACACGAGTAAAGTGTTGAAGTCTGAAGTTTACATACACTTAGGTTGTAGTCATTATGTCACGATCGCTTGAAGGATTGGACCAAAGTGCAGCGCGGGTGTAGGTCCACATAATTTATTTCAAAATGGAACGAACAAAAACAATAAAGACTAAACAGACCGTAACGTCAGAATAGCACTAACACATGCACTAACCAAAACAATAACCCACAAAGGCAGGTGGGGAAGGGAACAAACTAAATAGGATTCCCAATTAGAGGCAACGACTAACAGCTGCCTCTAATTGGGAACCAACACAAAACCCAACATAGAAAACATAGAACAAAAACCCCTGGTCACGTCCTGGCACAAAACCCCATAGATAGCCCTCTGGGTTATCTATGGGGTTTTGGGGCAGGACGTGACCAGGGGGGTTTTTGTTCTATGTTTTCTATGTTGGGTTTTGTGTGACAGTACCCCCCCCCAAAGAGACTCCGACCGCAACCAACAGTCAATGGGGGGGTTTGGGTGGGCCTTTGTCTGTGGCGGCTCCGGTGTGGGCCGTACCGGCCCGAGAAGACGCACTGGAGGCCCGGTGCTTGGAGCAGGAACAGGACGTACTGGGCTGGGACAACACCCTAGAGGCCTGGTGCATGGAGCAGGAACAAGACGTACTGGGCTGGGACGACACCCTAGAGGCCTGGTGCGTGGAGCAGGAACAGGACGTACTGGGACGACACCCTAGAGGCCTGGTGCGTGGAGCAGGAACAGGATGTACTGGGCTGGTCTCACGCACCTCTGGGCGAGTGTGGGGAGCTGGTACTGGACATACCGGGCTGGAGAGGCACACTGCAGGTCTGGTGCGTGGAGCTGGCACTGAACGTACCGGGCTGGTCTCACGCACCTCTGGGCGAGTGCTTGGGAGCTGGTACTGGGCGTACTGGGCTGGGCAGACGCTCATCTCGGCGCCTGCGTTGCAGCTCCTGACGTGCCACAACCTCTCTCTCATATCCCAGCCTAAACTCCTTTACGTTCCTCCATTCGGGCTGTGGCTCTGGCCTGGTTTCGGCCCTTCGTCCCATGTGCTGCCTTGGGACTGCTGTGTCCTTGGACCTCGGCGTCCTGGCTGCTCCTTCTCTCTCCTCAGCGAGTGCTGCCACGGAAGAGTCTCACAACCACCCATGATTTCTTCCCAGGTCCAGAACACCTTCTCCTGGGCACGCTGCTTGGTCCTTTGGTGGTGGGTTATTCTGTCACGATCGCTTGAAGTGCAGCGCGGGTGTAGTTCCACATAATTTATATCAAAATGGAACGAACAAAAACAATAAAGACTAAACAGACCGTAACGTCAGAATAGCACTAACACATGCACTAACCAAAAACAATAACCCACAAAGGCAGGTGGGGAAGGGAACAAACTAAATAGGATTCCCAATTAGAGGCAACGACTAACAGCTGCCTCTAGTTGGGAACCAACACAAAACCCAACATAGAAAACACAAACATAGAACAAAACCCCCCCTGGTCACGTCCTGGCCCAAAACCCCATAGATAACCCAGAGGGCCCTCTATGGCCAGGACGTGACACATTTTTCAACAAACTATAGTTTTGGCAAGTCGGTTAGGACATCTATTTTGTGCATGACACAAGTAATTCTTCCAACAATTGTTTACAGACAGTTTACATTTCACGTATAATTCACTGTATCACAATTCCAGTGGGTCAGAAGTTTACATACACTAAGTTGACAGTTTGGAAAATTCGAGAAAATCATGTCATGGCAATAGAAGCTTCTGATAGGATAATTGACATATTTTGAGTCAATTGGAGGTGTACCTGTGGATGTATTTCAATGCCTACATTCAAACTCAGTGCCTCTTTGCTTGACATCATGGGAAATCAAAAGAAATCAGCCAAGACCTCAGAAAAGTTTTTGGTTCATCCTTGGGAGCAATTTCCAAATGCCTGAAGGTACCACGTTCATCTGTACAAACAATAGTAAGCAAGTATAAACACCATAGGACCACGCAGCCGTCATACCGCTCAGGAAGGAGACGCGTTCTGTCTCCTAGAGATTAACGTACTTTGGTGCGAAAAGTGCAAATCAAGGCCCTTGTGAAGATGTTGGAGGTAACAGGTACAAAAGTATCTATATCCACAGTAAAACGAGTCCTATATCAACATAACCTGAAAGGCTGCTAAGCAAGGAAGAAGCCACTGCTCCAAAATCGTCATAAAAAAAGCCAGACTACGGTTTGCAACTGCACATGGGGACGAAGATCGTACTTTTTGGAGAAATGTCCTCCGGTATGATGAAACAAAAATAGAACTGTTTGGCCATAATTACCATCGTTACGTTTGGAGGAAAAAGGAGGAGGCTTGCAAGCCGAAGAACACAATCCCAACCGTGAAGCACAGGGGTGGCAGCATCATGTTGTGGGGTGCTTTGCTGCAGGAGTGACTGGTGCACGTCACAAAATAGATGGGTCAAAATTCACCCAACTTATTGTGGGAAGCTTGTGGAAGGCTACCCAACACGTTTGACCCAAGTTAAACAATTTAAAGGCAATGCTACCAAATACTAATTCAGTGTATGTAAACTTCTGACCCACTGGGAATGTGATGAAAGAAATAAAAGCTGAAATTAATCATTCTATCTACTATTATTCTGACATTTCACATTCTTAAAATAAAGTGGTGATCCTAACTGACCTAAGACAGGTAATTTGTACTGGGATTAAATGTCAGGAATTGTGAAAAACTGAGTTTAAATGTATTTGGCTAAGGTGTATGTAAACCTCTGACTTCAACTGTATTAGTACATGGTGGTTATCTAGTGTAGACTACCTGTGTTGCTGCTGCTGCCCTGGCACACATGTAAAACTCCCGACTGAGGAAGGGATGGAGTTGGGTCCGGAGGGTCATTGATGCAGCCTCTCCTCTCTACATCTTTCTGCTTCTCTCTGCTGCGCCAGTATCAGCCAATCAGACCGAATACTGATGACGATGTAACTCAAGTATTATAATCAAATGTTATGGTGTTGTGGCATTACTGTTGATATTTAAACTAGGTCACGAGCAACACACTCGACCAGCGACAGCATCTCAAGCCATGCATGTTTGGATACCGGGTGTGTCAATCACCGTACCGGGCAGACAGGGAAACAGGGGCAACCCCGGAGTGGTCGAGCTCCGCAAAGCGCAGAACAACAGGTGCAACCAATGGAAGGGGTGGGTTGTTGTGAACTTGACGACGTCACAACGACTTGCGGGCAGTGGAATTAGAACAACAACTACAAATATATATATACCACCACCCAAAAGGGCACAAGCCGAGTGGGAGGGCAAAGGGGCATGTGCCCGGACAAAGGTAGACTCCTATCTGCGCACGTGACGGTCCATATAGTCTACAGCAGTATACAAACCATATGTACGCTACAAGAGCTCCCCCATCCCTTAATGCAGCACTCTAACTGATGAATAATTGTTGTTTATGTTGTTATTGTTGTTGTATAGGTCTCTTATTTCTCCTTCCTACACCATTCATTCCTATATGTATATGTATTTAGATAGCACTATCACATTGTTTATTTAGATAGGTCTATGACATTGTTTATTAAGATAGGTCTATGACATTGTTTATTAAGATAGGTCTATGACATTGTTTATTAAGACAGGTCTATGATATTGTTTATTAAGATAGGTCTATGATATTGTTTATTAAGATAGGTCTATGACATTGTTTATTAAGATAGGCCTATGACATTGTTTATTAAGACAGGTCTATGATATTGTTTATTAAGATAGGTCTATGACATGGTTTATTAAGATAGGTCTATGACATTGTTTATTAAGATAGGTCTATGATATTGTTCATTAAGATAGGCCTATGATATTGTTTATTAAGATAGGTCTATGACATTGTTTATTAAGATAGGCCTATTACATTGTTTATTAAGATAGGTCTATGACATTGTTTAGATAGGTCTATGACATTGTTTATTAAGATAGGTCTATGACATTGTTTATCAAATCAAATTTTATTTGTCACATACACATGGTTAGCAGATGTTAATGCGAGTGTAGCGAAATGCTTGTGCTTCTA
>CM059814.1:68848016-68863016 GCA_030435695.1 Brachymystax lenok tsinlingensis
ATTTCCCCCTATCCCCTCCCCTCCCCTCCTCTCCTCTCCTTCATCCTCTTCTCCTCTCCTTTCCTCCATCCTCTCCATTTTCCTCTTCTCCTCTCCTCTCCACTTTCCTCTTCTCCTCTCCTTTCCTTCTTCCTCTCCACTTTCCTCCTCTCACCCCTCCTCTATACTCTCCACTTTCCTCCTCTCCTCTCCCCGCCCCTCCTTCATCCTTTCCATTTTTTCTCTCCATTTTCCTTCTCTCCTCCATCTTCTCCCCTCATCTTCCCTTCCCCTCCATCCTATCCACTCCTCCCAACATCCGCTCCTCCGTCAGTGTGATTTATTTGTTCAGGTCATTCTATCATTGTAATTATCTAAAGTACATTAGGAGGAATTATCACTCTCATCTGCCAAGTCACACTTCTGGGTGTGTAGGTCTGTACATTCACACGCACACACACAAATACAGACAGACATACAGACACACAGACAGACAGACAGTCTTAATAGAACCACTCCTCCCGTCAGCTTGCTACTGCTAAGTGCCTCCCTCTCTGTTCCCCTCCTCCTCATCTCCTCCCTCTCTCTTCCCCTCCTCCTCTGTTCCTCCCTCTCACATCCCCTCCTCTTCATTTCCTCCCTCTCTCTTCCGCTCCTCCTCATATCCTCCCTCTCTGTTCCCCTCCTCCTCATCTCCTCCCTCTCTCTTCCCCTCCTCCCCATCTCCTCCCTCTCCTCCTCATCTTCTCCCTCTTCTGTAGCCAGAACTAGACAGAGTTCAGTTCTGAATGGTTCACGTTTCCAATAGCATGACAGATTACACTCTATTCAGCCTAGTCCTCCCTCCACTCCCCCTCTCTCTTCCTCTCTCTACCCCCTTCCTCACACTCCTCCTCTCTATCTCTCTGACTGGCTCTCTCTATTTCTTCCCACCACAGTCTTTCTCTTGAGTCCTGAGCCTGCGTGTGTGTGTTTCAGTTGGCTGCTCAGCCGTAGAGAGGAGGATACGTCTGAGACGAGAGTGACTGACTGGCACACAGCTTAGGCTGCCACTAGGAATACTAACACACACACACAGCTGATCTGTCTGTAAAGGTATGACACTAATCACTCCATCTGTAAAAATATGAAATTCATCACTCCATCTGTAAAGATACGGAACTAATCACTCCATCTGTAAAATATGAAACTTATCACTCCCTCTGTAAAGATACGGAACTAATCACTCTGTTTGTAAAGATAGGGAACTAATCACTCCATCTGTAAAGATATGAAACAAATCACTCAATCTGTAAAGATACGGAACTAATCACTCCATCTGTAAAGATATTAAACTAATCACTCCGTCTGTAAAGATATGAAACTAATCACTCCATCTGTAAAGATACGGAACGAATCACTCCGTCTGTAAAGATATGGAACTAATCACTCCATCTGTAAAGATACAGAACTAATCACTCCATCGGTAAAGATATGGAACTAATCACTCCACCTGTAAAGGTATGACACTAATCACTCCATCTGTAAAGATATTAAACGAATCACTCCATCTGTAAAGATACGGAACTAATCAATCCATCTGCAAAGATATGGAACTAATCACCCCATTTGTAAAGGTATGACACTAATCACTCCGTCTGTAAAGATATGAAACTAATCACTCCATCTGTAAATATACTGAACTAATCACTCCGTCTGTAAAGATATGAAACTAATCACTCCATCTGTAAATATACTGAACTAATCACTCCGTCTGTAAAGATATGGAACTAATCACTCCGTCTGTAAAGATATGAAATGAATCACTCCATCTGTAAAGATACGGAACTAATCACTCCGCCTGTAAAGATATGAAACGAATCACTCCGTCTGTAAAGATATGAAACGAATCACTCCGTCTGTAAAGATATGGAACTAATCACACCGTCTGTAAAGATATGAAACAAATCACTCTGTCTGTAAAGATATGAAACGAATCACTCCGTCTGTAAAGATAGGAAACTAATCACTCCGTCTGTAAAGATATGAAACGAATCACTCCGTCTGTAAAGATATGAAACGAATCACTCCATCTGTAAAGATATATAACTAATCACACCGTTTGTAAAGATACGGAACTAATCACTCCGTCTGTAAAGATATGGAACTAATCACTCAATCTGTAAAGATACGGAACTAATCACTCCATCTGTAAAGATATGAAACTAATCACTTCGTCTGTAAAGATATGAAACTAATCACTCCATCTGTAAAGATACGGAACGAATCACTCCGTCTGTAAAGATATGGAACTAATCACTCCATCTGTAAAGATACAGAACTAATCACTCCATCTGTAAAGATATGGAACTAATCACTCCACCTGTAAAGGTATGACACTAATCACTCCATCTGTAAAGATATTAAACGAATCACTCCATCTGTAAAGATACGGAACTAATCAATCCATCTGCAAAGATATGGAACTAATCACCCCATTTGTAAAGGTATGACACTAATCACTCCGTCTGTAAAGATATGAAACTAATCACTCCATCTGTAAATATACTGAACTAATCACTCCGTCTGTAAAGATATGGAACTAATCACTCCATCTGTAAAGATACGGAACTAATCACTCCGTCTGTAAAGATATGAAATGAATCACTCCATCTGTAAAGATATATAACTAATCACACCGTTTGTAAAGATACGGAACTAATCACTCCGCCTGTAAAGATATGAAACGAATTACTCCGTCTGTAAAGATATGGAACTAATCACACCGTCTGTAAAGATATGAAATGAATCACTCCGTCTGTAAAGATATGACACTAATCACTCCATCTGTAAAGATATGAAACTAATAACTCCATCTGTAAAGATATGGAACTAATCACACCGTCTGTAAAGATATCAAACTAATCACTACGTCTGTAAAGATATGAAACTAATCACACCATCTGTAAAGATATCAAACTAATCACTACGTCTGTAAAGATGTGGAACTAATCACACCATCTGTAAAGATATCAAACTAATCACTACGTCTGTAAAGATATCAAACTAATCACACGTCTGTAAAGATATCAAACGAATCACTCCGTCTGTAAAGATATGGAACTAATCACTCCATCTGTAAAGATACAGAACTAATCACTCCGTCTGTAAAGATATGGAACTAATCACTCCATCTGTAAAGGTATGACACTAATCACGCCATCTGTAAAGATATTAAACTAATCACTCCATCTGTAAAGATACAGAACTAATCAATCCATCTGCAAAGATATGGAACTAATCACTCCATCTGTAAAGGTATGACACTAATCACTCCGTCTGTAAAGATATGTAACTAATCACTCCATCTGTAAAGATACGGAACTAATCACTCTGTCTGTAAAGATATGAAACTAATCACTCCATCTGCAAAGATACGGAACTAATTACTCTGTCTGTAAAGATATGGAACTAATCACTCCATCTGTAAAGATACGGAACTAATCACTCCGTCTGTAAAGATATGAAATGAATCACTCCATCTGTAAAGATACGGAACTAATCACTTCCTATACCTTAGCTCTGAATGGTTCTAGGTCCCATCTTAGCTTTGAGTGGTTCTATGTCCTACCTTAGCTCTGAGTGGTTCTAGTTCTTACCTCTGAGTGAGTCTAGGTCCTACCTTAACTCTGAGTGGTTCTAGGTCCTCCAGTAGTGATATAAAAGGTATTTCCAAGAAGGAGGACAGGAAGTCGATGTGGATGAGCTCCTCTGGTGAATGAGGGAAGGCCAGGACACCTGTCACCCCTCGCACAACCAGCTCCTGACACACACACCTGGACAGGGAGACAGGGTCGCCTCCAGACGGGGACCGAGACACCACCTCCAGACAGGGAAGGGAGAGAGTGTCTGACATTACACTCTTTTCCCATACAAGCACCCTATCCCATAACAAGTGTAGGGAATAGGGTGTCATTTCAGACACAATCTAACTGTCTGAATGGCTAGTTGGGAATTTAATTAATTAATTATGGATGGATGGTCCACATGAGAGAATGTTCATGAATGAACTAATAAATGAATGAATTAACCTGTTACCTCCAGGGTGAGGTTGTAGGGCAGAAGAGGCGGGTTGCCTTCTCCAGCCCGGTGCTTCAGGCTGGTCAAGGCTCTGTTCAGAGCGTTCTGTACCCTGGCTGGTTGTCTGGTGGGAAGCAGAGCACCGAGTCGAACGGTGTGTCCGATCCGAGCCAGGATGTGACATGGCTGTGGGTGGGAGAGGCACGGGTCGGGATGGAAGACAGAAGCCATGAAGGAAGACCAACAGCGGGAGAAATTTCCCGGTGAAAAAAGATGGGCGAATTCTCCTGGGTATAAAGTAGTTGCACATCCATAGACCAAGTAGATACAAATAATCCATTGTGTTGCTTCGAAAGAAAAGCGAGGAGAGAAGAGGAGAGGAGAGAATATAAAAGAAGAGAAAAGGAGAGAAGAGGAGAGAAGATGAGAAAGCATCGCTCGTTTTCTTTTTCTCACTCGTGGCTCGTGCCTTCTTTTCTTGGAGTTGTTTTGTTTATAATACTGAAGTCCACCTGATGTTGTTGTTTTCTCTCTTTAAGTTGAAACAAAGAAAGAAAAGACACGCTGTAAATATTATATAATAAAGGAAGAGAGGATAAACGTCCGCACGTCAGAAAAACTGAATTTTCTCTGTCTTTCCCCGTCTTTTTTTTTCGTTTCCCCCTCTTTCCTTGGACTTGTTATTTTCCTGCATTACGCTAGTATTGCAATCCGGTTGCTGCCTCTCTGTTTCTTTTTCTAAGTTAGGCTACTCATAAATAAATAATAAGGAAGGCAGAGGAACGCTTGATATCGACGGAGGACGAGAGGAGAGAGAGGGGAACGCGTGCAACTGAGAACAGTCGCCCGGCTCTGTCAGTATGTAACAGGCGCGGGTTGAAGACAGACCAGCTGCCCGCGCGCAAGCGCGTGAGTGTTTGTGTGGCAGTACAACCACATGAGATTTCTATCAGCGCTGTTATCTTCCCATTCGAAATGACAACTCTACTTTTTGCTCCGGTATTTGATGTTCTCTACGTTTCTTGATGTCGATAGTAGCCAGCTGTTTTAACCTGCAGCTTGCCGTCAAGCCCATTCAGTGCATTTTAGCCAATGAACCATTCAGTTCAGCATTCAATTTAATCCCCTTCACATTTTCACCCTCCTAATTCAGATTCTAAATCCACACAAAGTCTTTGATGTTTCCTTCGGAGAATAGTCTACTGACTGATAAGGATTGTCCCCAATTCATTCCTTTTTTTTCATTGGGCAAGTAGGGAGGGATAACAGAAAGGAGAGAGAGAAAAAGAGAAGGAGGGAGGGATGGAGGAAGGGATAGAGGGAGGGAAAGAGGGAAGGAGGGAGGGATGGATGCAGGGAGGAAGGGAGCAGAGAAAAAGTCATTTCCAGATGATAACAGATGGACACAGTCGTGTTCTATCTGGTGGGTGCTGTCCAAGGTGCTGAAATCCCCTGTAGCATCCACAGTTTCAAATCAAATCCAATTTTATTTGTCACATGCATCGAATACAACAGGTGTAGACCTTACAGTGAAATTCTTACTTACAAGCCCTTAATCAACAATGCAGTTTTAAGAAAAATGCACAAAAAAAAATAGAAATAAAAGTAACAAATAATTAAAGAGCAGCAGTCAAATAACAACAGCGAGGCTGTATACAGGGGGTACCGGTACAGAGTCAATGTGCGGGGGCACCAGTTAGTCGAGGTAGTTGAGGTAATATATACATGTAGGTAGAGTTATTAAAGTGACTTATGCTTAGATAATAACAGAGACTAGCAGCAGCGTAAAGGAGGTGGGCGGGGGTAGCCATTTGATTAGATGTTCAGTAGTCTTATGGCTTGGGGATATAAGCTGTTTAGAAGCCTCTGGGACCTAGACTTGGCGCTCCAGGCCCACTTGCGGTAGCAGAGGTAGCAGAGGGAACAGTCTATGACTATGGTGGCTGGAGTCTTTGACAATTTTTAGGGCCTTCCTCTGACACGCCTGGTATAGAGGTCCTGGATGGCAGGAAGCTTGGCCCCAGTGATGTACTGGGCCGTACGCACTACCCTCTGTAGTGCCTTGCGGTCGGAGGCCGAGCAGTTGCCGTACCAGGCAGTGATGCAACCAGTCAGGATGCTCTCGATGGTGCAGCTGTAGAACCTTTTGAGCATCTCAGGACCAATGCCAAATCTTTTCAGTCTCCTGAGGGAATAGGTTTTGTCGTGCCCGCTTCACGACTGTCATGGTGTGCTTGGACCATGTTAGTTTGTTGGTGATGTGGACACCAAGGAACTTGAAGCTCTCAACCCGCTGCGCTACGGCTCAACACACCCCAGATCAAAATAAATGGCTGACCTAGCAGGGTGTGAAATGTCTGATCCGGTAGATCCAGTGATGTGTGTGTGTGTGTGTTTGTGTGTGTACGTGTGCATGTGTGTACGTGTGCATGTGTGTGTGTGTGCATGGGTGTGCAGCATTTGCGTGTGCTGTTGTGAAGTCTGAACACATCCATCACCTTACTTCTGGATCTGTTGTCACCTGGGACAAAAGCCGAGGTTGCCGTTAACAACCCACCCCACTATAAATCTATCTGTACTTACACAATCTACTGCATGTGTTCCTGTTCTCTGCAGCCAGCAACCCTGTCCTCTGTTGATTAACATGTCTGATGTAGGGATTCATGGAAAGAATAGGGATTAAACATCAATCAAAAAGGCAATTCATATAGAAATGTATCTAAGCAGGATTAACACACACACACACACATGCACACACGCACACGCACACGCACACGCACACGCACACACACACACACACCTCCAGTCTCTCTATGTACTTTGTGTTTGTGTGTGTGTGTGTGTGTGTGTGTGAATGTCAGTGATCTGTGTGTTAGCATTCCTGTCACAGTGCTAAAGCTGCTAATATCACCTCTTATCACACAACTAGTTAAAGAGCAGGAGGAGGGGGAGAGGCAGGGGGATGAGGGAGAGGCAGGGAGAGAGAGAGGGGGAATAGAGGGGATAGAACCCTATGGCCTCAGGTCAGAAGTAGTGAACAGTGTACCACTACATAGGGAACAGGGTACCATTTGGGATGCAGCTAAGGTGATTCATGGTATGTGGATATAGTTTATGGCAGAGGTGTAGACTAGAGGTGCTGTATAGATGACTGAGTGTCTAGAAACCTAATGAATAGCAGAGTTCATCTCCCCTGTGTTGGAACACCTCATCCTCTCTCTGTTTACACACTGTCCAATAGAGACACTGATCTGACTGCAACACTACTCTAATCTCCCCCTCTCTCTCTCTCTCTCTCTCTCTCTCTCTCTCTCTCTCTCTCTCTCTCTCTCTCTCTCTCTCTCTCTCTCTCTCTCTCTCTCTCTCTCTCTCTCTCTCTCTCTCTCTCTCTCTCTCTCTCTCTCTCTCTCTCTCTCTCTCTCTCTCTCTCTCTCTCTCTCTCTCTCTCTCTCTCTGTTCCCTGCCAAGGATTCTGTTTTGCAATTCCTTGTTCAGAGAGCACACACACGCTCTCTCTCTCTCTCTCTCCAATCATTCCACAACAACAAACATTCCCATTTCATTCTGACTACAGTGTCATTGTCTCAGAAGTCCTAGTGACAATGTGCAGGAAGCAGATTCACATTAAAATCCCACATGTCAAACCGTGTGTGGCGGTGGCTGTGTATACTGTACATGTATATAATGACCATTATGTGCCTTGACTACTATCACCCAGAGAAACACACTGAATATCACACATGGCAAAAAAAGACAGTCAAAAAGGAAATCATGAGAAACAAGGTTTTGATGTGTTTGATCTATATGTAGGAGATATAAGAAAACTCAGGGACGTCTCCTGGTCTGACAAACACAACTCTAGCTCTGCCAGATGCGGAAGGGCGATATCGGCGGATGAGGTGGATTGAGACTCAGCACATGCAACAGAAAAACCGATATCTCTAGCTTAAACTGATGGATTTTGAAGGGCATTTATTTATTATGTTAATTAGATCGATGCACCGGTGTGTCAATCAGCTCTAAGGGGTTTAAACAACTTGAATTAACTGATGGGGCTGTTGGCTTCTAGCAGCGTTTTACAATTATTTATGAGAAAATACAGTTGAACATGTTCAGTCTCCATCTGGTACCTACAGAGCAGAACACTGGATCACATTGATCATGATGAAACGTGACACGCACACACAAGCATGCACTAACGCAAACGCAGCCTCTATCATAAGCTATATCCACTTACCACAACACACCACAGCAGCATCCCAAATGGTACCCTGTTCCCTATGTAGTGCACTACTTCTGACCTGGGGCCATAGGTTTCTGGACAACAGTATTGCACTATGAAGGGAACAACAAGCTCTCATAGGCTGATGGCAGAATTAGACATTCATGTTTCTCAAACGTCAAATTTCTAAGTTGTTCAAAACATTAAAAAGCATTAACTCTGAAATCTTAAGGTTAGGCATGATCTCCAAATGGTTAAGGTAAGGGTTAAGGTTTGGGATAGGCTTTAGATAAAAATATCAAAAACAACTTTCTATCGACATGCTACTGTTAAAACGAGAGGAAGATGCTTACGCCCTAGAAAACCCACAACCTGCTTGAAGGTAACAGCGCTCACTGTTGCCCCTAGGGGCCAGTTTCCGCATAATCTCCCGACGTCCTCAGACGGATGGACGTCGAATATTGACTTGTATCACGAGTGACCTGGCTGTACAGTGAGCTTACCCACTGGGCACACACTGGCTAAATCAAAGTTGTTTCCACGTCATTTCATTTAAATTGCGTTGAACCAACGTGAAATAGACAATGAATTGACGTCTGTGTCCAGCGGGTAGTTAGCTGTACGTATCCTAGAACCTGCACACGTTGATGCTAGCTCAGCAGTTCAGCAGCTCACCATATGGTAATGATATGAGCCCTGTTACTGTAGTATGAAGGCTGATAAAATGAGTTATGGGGAAGCAGCCATTCATACACTATACTGTACAGCTGCACTAATACAGCTAACGTTAACCTGTGAACTGGACATGTTTCATCAATGTGTTCCAGTGTTCTGCTCTGTAGGTACCAGAAGGAGACTGAACATGTCAAATAACTGTAGAAGGCTGCTAGAAGCCAGCAGCCCATTCAGGTTAATAGATATCTTGATCCTGAATCTCTATGTGCTTCAGTTCCAGCCCTGGTGCTGGAGAGAAACTGTGTCCAGGCTTTAGTTCCAACATAACATAGCCTTGATTCAGCGATTAAGACGGTGATGATGATGATGCTGATGATGAAGACACATTGCAATGTTCACTCCCCCTCAATGTGGTCATTATAGACATGTAGAGGTAGACAAACTCATCTAAACAGTACCATTTACATTGATCAAATTCTGACATTTTAGACAGTGCTGAAGACAACATGATGTTGTGGTCATTATTTACATGTATACACAGCGTTCGGCATACACAGTTTGACAGGTGGGATTTTAATGTGAATCTGCATCCTCCATATTGTCATTAAGACTTCTGACACGATGACACTCCAGTCATGAAATGGGAATGTTTGTTGTTGTGGAATGATTGGAGAGAGAGTACGTGTGTGGGTTTGTGTGTGTGTTTGTGTGTGTTCTCTCTGTACAAGTGACATACAAAACAGAGTCCTTCAGGGAACAGTAAACATATACAGAGATAGAGAGAGAGAGAGAGAAGAGAGAAAGAAAGAGAGAGAGGGGGATGAGAGAGAGAGAGAGAGAGAGAGAGAGAGAGAGAGAGAGAGAGAGAGAGAGAGAGAGGGGGAAGAGAGTGAGAGAGTGACAGTGAGAGAGAGTGACAGTGAGAGAGAGAGAGGGAGAGAGAGAGAGAGAGAGAGAGAGAGAGAGAGAGAGGGGGAAGAGAGTGAGAGAGAGAGAGAGAGAGGGGGAAGAGAGTGAGAGAGTGACAGTGAGAGAGAGTGACAGTGAGAGAGAGAGAGAGAGAGAGAGAGAGAGAGAGAGAGAGAGAGAGAGAGAGAGAGAGAGAGAGAGAGAGAGAGAGAGAGAGAGAGAGAGAGAGAGAGAGAGAGAGAGAGAGAGAGAGAGAGAGAGAGAGAGAGAGAGGGGAGAGAGGGAGGGGAGGATTAGACCCAAGTTCTCAATCGGTACAAAATATAGAGGACAGCACACATTACAATATTACTTAGGTTTAAAAATAAGCTGAACTGGAAACCTAAATGAGGCACGCAGGACATCCTACACCGTTAAAAAACTAATTCAAATTGAAATACATACACTACCGGTCAAAGGTTTTAGAACACCTACTCATTCAATGTTTTTTCTTAATTTTTACTATTTTATACATTGTAGAATAATAGTGAAGACATAAAAACTATGAAATAACACATATGGAATCATGTAGTAACCAAAAAAGTGTTCAACAAATCAAAATATATTTTACATTTGAGATTCTTCAAAGTAGCCACCCTTTGCCTTGATGACAGCTTTGCACACTCTTGCCATTCTCTCAACCAGTTTCATGAGGTAGTCACCTGGAATGCATTTTAATTAACTGGTGTGCCTTCTTAAAAGTTAATTTGTGGAATTTCTTTCCTTCTTAATGCGTTTGAGCCAATCAGTTGTGTTGTGACAAGGTAGGGGGGGTATACAGAAGATATCCTTATTTGGTAAAAGACCAAGTCCATATTATGGCAAGAACGGCTCAAATAAGCAAAGAGAAACGACAGTCCATCATTACTTTAAGACATGAAGGTCAGTCAATGCGGGAAATTTCAAGAAATACATTTTCCCCCGACATTTCCCCAAAAGTATGTGTCACATTTTGAATGCTTAGCAGGACAAGAAAATAATCTATTTCACACACTTATCAAGACAACATCCCTGGTTATTTTACCTCTGGAAAATTTCAAGAACTTTTAAAGTTTCTTAAAGTGCAGTCGCAAAACCCATCAAGCGCTATGTTGAAACTGGCTCTCATGAGCACCGTCACAGGAAAGGACGACCCTGAGTGACCTCTGCTGCAGAGGATAAGTTCATTAGAGTTACAATCCTCAGAAATTGCAGCCCAAATAAATGCTTCACAGAGTTCAAGTAACACACACATCTCAACATCAACTATTCAGAGGAGACTGTGTGAATCAGGCCTTCATGGTTGAATTTCTGTAAATAAACCACTACTAAAGGACACCAATAAGAAGAATAGACTTGGTTGGGCCCAGAAACATGAGCAATGGGCATTAGACCGGTGGAAATGTGTCCTTTGGTCTGGAGTCCAAATTGGAGATTTTTGTTTCCAACTGCTGTGTCTTTGTGAAACGCGATGTGGATGAATGGATGATCTCCGCATGTGTATTTCCCACTGTAAAGCTTGGAGGAGGAGGTGTTATGGTGTGGGAGTGCTTTGCTGGTCACACTGTCTGTGATTTATTTAGAATTCAAGGCACGCTTAACCAGCATGGCTACCACAGCATTCTGCAGCGATACGCCATCCCATCTGGTTTGGGCTTATCATTTGTTTTTCAACAGGACAATGACCCAACACACCTCCAGGCTGTGGAAGGGCTGTTTTACCAAGAAGGAGAGTGATGGAGTGCTGCATCAGATGACCTGGCCTCCACAATTCCCCGACCTCAACCAAATTGAGATGGTTTGGGATGAGTCAGAGTGCAGAGGGAAGGAAAAGCATCCAACAATTGCTCAGCATATGTTGGAACCCCTTCAAGACTGTTGGAAAAACATTCCAGGTGAAGCTGGTTGAGAGAATGGCAAGAGCGTGCAAAGCTGTCATCAAGGTAAAGGGTGGCTATTTGAAGAATCTCAAATATTTGTTTAACACTTTTTTGGTTACTACAGGATTCCACATGTGTTAATTCATAGTTTTGTGTATAAAATGTATAAAATCATAAAAATAAAGAAAAACCCTTGAATTAGGAAGTGTTCTAAAACTTTTGACCGGTAGTGTATAAAAATTTGTCTAAAAGTAATTGAATGTGTCATTGAACCAATTGCCCTTTATGGCAGCGAGGTGTGGGGTCCACTTGCAAAACAAGATTTCACCCAACGGGACAAACACTCCATTGAAACCCTGAATGCAGAGTTCTGTAAGATTCTCCTACATGTCCAGAGGAAAACTACAAACAATGCATGCAGGGCAGAATTAGGCCAACATTCACTAATAATAAAAACAAAAAAAATAGCAATTACATTTTGGAGACATCTAAAATACACTGACCCCCTCTCATATCATCACCAAGCCCTGCAATTCCAAGAGTTGTCACACCCTGATCTGTTTCACCTGTCTTTGTGATTGTCTCCACCCCCTCCAGGTGTCGCTTATCTTCCCCATCATCCCCTGTGTATTTATACCTGTGTTCTCTGTTTGTCTGTTGCCAGTTTGTCTTGTTTGTCAATTCAACCAGCGTTTTGTCTCAGCGCTTGCTTTTCCCAGTCTCTATTTTTCTCGCCCTCCTGGTTTTGACCCTTGCCTGTCCTGACTCTGAGCCCGCCTGCCTGACCACTCTGCCTGACCCTGAGCCCACCTGCCTGACCACTCTGCCTACCTTGAGTCTGCCTGCCGTCCCGTACCGATGCCCCACCTCTGGTTTACTGACCCCTGCCTGCCTTGACCTGTCTATTGCCTGCCCCTGTTGGATAATTAAACCATTGTTAATTCAACGTTGTCTGCATCTGAGTCTTACCTTACCTGATAAGAGCGGAGCAAAGAAAATAGTCCCCTCATCCAGCTGGTCCTGGGGCTGAGTTCACAAACCTGTTCTACTAACACACTGAAGCCGCAGGACCAGCACATCCAATCAATCAGAATAAACCAAATTACAACACAGTCAAAACAAAACTACATTACCCATTGGGAAGCACAAGCACAAAGCAAAATGCAGTGCTATCTGGCCCTAAATCGACAGTACACAATGGCAAACTATTTGACCATGGTTACTGATCCAAACCTTGACAAATAACAGGCTCATTGAGCACAGCCTTGCAATTGAGAAGGGTAGACACAGGAAAACCTGGCTCCCTGTAGAGGAAAGGCTGTGCAACCACTGCACCACAGCAGAACCCGAGACAGAGCTGCATTTCCTGACAAAATGGCATAAATATAAAACACACACACGTACTCTCTCTCCAATCATTCCACAACAACAAACATTCCCATTTCATTCTGACTGGAGTGTCATCGTGTCAGAAGTCTTAGTGACAATATGGAGGATGCAGATTCACATTAAAATCCCACTTGTCAAACTGTGTATGCCGAACGCTGTGTATACATGTAAATAATGACCACAACACCTTCTGGTACCTACAGAGCAGAACACTGGAACACATTGATCATGATGAAACATGTCCAGTTCACAGGTTAACGTTAGCTGTATTAGTGCAGCTGTACAGTATAGTGTATGAATGGCTGCTTCCCCATAACTCATTTTATCAGCCTTCATACTACAGTAACAGGGCTCATATCATTACCATATGGTGAGCTGCTGAACTGCTGAGCTAGCATCAATGTGTGCAGGTTCTAAGATGCACGATATATACATAAGTATATGGACACCCCTTCAAATGAGTGGATTTGGCTATTTCAGCCACACCCGTTGCTGACAGGTGTATAAAATTGAGCACACAACCATGCAATCTCCATAGACAAACATTGACAGTTGATTTACCTTACTAAAGAGCTCAGTGACTTTCAACATGGCACCGTCATAGGATGCCACCTTTCCAAAAAGTCAATTTGCCAAATTTCTTCCCTGCTAGAACTGTAAGTGCTGTTATTGTGAAGTTGAAATGTCTAGGAGCAACAATGGCTCAGCCACAAAGTGGTAGGCCACACAAGCTCACAGAACGGGAACGCTGAGTGCTGAAGCGCGTAGCTCGTAAAAATTGTCTGTCCTCAGTTGCAACACTCACTACCGAATTCCAAACTGCCTCTGGAAGCAACGTCAGCACAAGAACTGTTCGTCTGGAGCTTCATGAAATGGGTTTCCATGACCGAGCAGCCGCACACAAGCCTAAGAACACCATGCGCAATGTGAAGCATCGGCTGGAGTGGTGTAAAGCTTTCTGCCATTGGACTCCGGAGCAGTGGAAACACGTTCTCTAGAGTGATGAATCATGTTTCACCATCTGGCAGTCCGACAGACGAATCTGGTTTTGGCGGATGCAAGGAGAACGGTACCTGCCCCAATGTTTAGCACCAACTGTAATGTTTGGTGGAGAAGTAATAATGGTCTGGGGCTGTTTTTCATGGTTCGGGCTAGCCACCTTAGTTTCAGTGAAGGGATATCTCAACGCTACAGCATACAATGACATTCTAGACAATTCTGTGCCTCGAACTTGGTGGCAACAGTTTGGGGAAGGCCCTTTCCTATTTCAGCATGACAATGCCCCCATGCACAACGCGAGGTTCAAACAGAAATGGTTTTGACTGGCCTGCACAGAGCCCTGACCTCAACTCCATCTAACACCTTTGGGATGAATTGGAACGCCGACTGTGAGCCAAGCATAATCGCCCAACGTCAGTGCCCGACCACACAAATGCTCTTGTGGCTGAATGCTAGCAAGTCCCCGCAGAAATGTTCCAACATCTAGTGGAAAGCCTTCCCAGAAGAGTGGAGGCTGTTATAGCAGCAAAGGGGGGACCAACTCAATATTAATGCCCATGATTTTGGAATTAGATGTTTGACGAGCAGGTGTCCACATACTTTTGGTCATGTAGTGTATGTACTGATAACAACCCACTGGACACAGACGTCAATGTAATCTCATTGAAATTATGTGGAAACAACATTGATTCAACCAGTGTGTGCCCAGTAGGTAAACTCACTTTCACCATTCCTCACTCCCTGCCCTCCCTCCCTCCATCCATCCAGTCAGGGTCATGGGCCTGCTATGATTTAAACCCTTCTGCTTCCCTTCTTTTCTTCATTCCCTCTCTCCACTCCTCTCACACAGCTATATCTCACCTCTTCCTC
>CM059814.1:68865516-68982328 GCA_030435695.1 Brachymystax lenok tsinlingensis
GACCTGGCTCTCAAGAGAAGACAGGCAATGTGCACACTGGCCACAAAATGAGGTGGAAACTGAGCTGCCAAATGTATGACCATATTAGAGACACATTTTCCCCTCAGATTACACAGAACCACAAAGAATTTGAAAACAAATCCAATTTTGATAAACTCCCATATCTATTGGTTGAAATACCACAGTGTGCCATCACAGCTGCAAGATTTGTGACCTGTTGCCACAAGAAAAGGGCAGCCAGTGAAGAACAAACACTATTGTAAATACATCTATATTTACATGTATGTTTATATATTTTCCCTTTTGTACTTTATCTATTTGCACATCGTTACACTGTATATAGATATATGACATTTGAAATGTCTTTATTCTTTTGGAATTTTTGTGAGTGTAATGTTTACTGAGGTTTTTGCCACAAATGTACACACACAACTGTTGACTTGATATTGACACTGAGAGCTGCTGATAGTGATGGTTGAGGTGGTTAACAGTACAGTAGTGAATCATGTATCTCTTCCTACCACTGATGGTTGATGGTAGAGATGCAGCATGTACAAGACTAATGGATAAGTTTTAACAAAGTTTCTCATCCCGTTGGGAACCTGATGTGTTTTGATATTGATCCTGTTCGCATCGCCTCCTGTTCTATTGATAATGCCTTCATCGTTCAGATCTCCTCCTGTTCTGTTGATAATGCCTTCATCGTTCAGATCTCCTCCTGTTCTGTTGATAATGCCTTCATCGTTCAGATCTCCTCCTGTTCTGTTGATAATGCCTTCATCGTTCAGATCTCCTCCTGTTCTGTTGATAATGCCTTCATCGTTCAGCTCTCCTCCTGTTCTATTGAACATGTCTTAATCAATCATATGGCAACACTCAGGGACTTTTGTTTATTAGAAGAAAAACAAGGTTATTATTGATTGATTGTACCTGTGAGAGATTGTGTTGAAGTGAGTTTGATGTACTGTAGTTTCATACAGTGACTAGTAAAGAATAGCCAGCGAACAGTTATACTGGCACAGAGGATCCAGAGTCAGCTGTTAGTAGGCCTGAAGATTCCTAGCGGACTGTATCAAGTGGAATAATCATGATGGCAAAACATCACTGTCTTGACCCGATGCTGATCTGTTCACTCGCGAGCGATGATAACGAAGCCGCTCGACAACTCCAAACGACATTCATGCCTCGAGAAGTTCATTAACAAATACCACCAACGCTGTGAATAGCCAAAACAATACGGGCCATTTGTACAACGCCCGCGGTAGGTATTGGCAACCAACATGGCATGAGGGACATACTCCACTTGGTTATGCTTATTCTACATGTGCGCGCGCACGTGCACACACACACACACACACACCTCATAAGTACCTGATGATCACACTCTTTATCAAGCTAAACCATGTCCAGGAGATAATCTGAGAAATGAGCACATCAGGCACTTCTCTACAGATGTATAGGTCCTGCTGTATTTGAATAGTCTACTCTTATATGGCCTGTATATGAATTCTGGATGTATTTCTATAGATGTAGATCATGCACCATATACAGTGGGGCAAAAAAGTATTTAGTCAGCCACCAATTGTGCAAGTTCTCTCACTTAAAAAGATGAGAGAGGCCTGTAATTTTCATCATAGGTACACTTCAACTATGACAGACAAAATGAGGAAAAGAAATCCAGAAAATCACATTGTAGGATTTTTTATGAATTTATTTGCAAATTATGGTGGAAAATAAGTATTTGGTCAATAACAAAAGTTTATCTCAATACTTTGTTATATACCCTTTGTTGGCAATGACAGAGGTCAAACGTTTTCTGTAAGTCTTCACAAGGTTTTCACACACTGTTGCTGGTATTTTGGCCCATTCCTCCATGCAGATCTCCTCTAGAGCAGTGATGTTTTGGGGCTGTCGCTGGGCAACACGGACTTTCAAAGATTTTCTATGGGGTTGAGATCTGGAGACTGGCTAGGCCACTCCAGGACCTTGAAATGCTTCTTCTGAAGCCACTCCTTCGTTGCCCGGGCGGTGTGTTTGGGATCATTGTCATGCTGAAAGACCCAGCCACGTTTCATCTTCAATGCCCTTGCTGATGGAAGGAGGTTTTCACTCAAAATCTCACGATACATGGACCCATTCATTCTTTCCTTTACACGGATCAGTCGTCCTGGTCCCTTTGCAGAAAAACAGCCCCAAAGCATGATGTTTCCACCCCCATGCTTCACAGTAGGTATGGTGTTCTTTGGATGCAACTCAGCATTCTTTGTCCTCCAAACACGACGAGTTGAGTTTTTACCAAAAAGTTCTATTTTGGTTTCATCTGACATTCTCCCAATCCTCATCTGGATCATCCAAATGCTCTCTAGCAAACTTTAGACGGGCCTGAACATGTACTGGCTTAAGCAGGGGGACACGTCTGGCACTGCAGGATTTGAGTCCCTGGCGGCGTAGTGTGTTACTGATGTTAGGCTTTGTTACTTTGGTCCCAGCTCTCTGCAGGTCATTCACTAGGTCCCCCCGTGTGGTTCTGGGATTTTTGCTCACCGTTCTTGTGATCATTTTGTTTCTGGTGTCCTTTGACAGCTCTTTGGTCTTGGCCATAGTGGAGTTTGGAGTGTGACTGTTTGAGGTTGTGGACAGGTGTCTTTTATACTGATAACAAGTTCAAACAGGTGCCATTAATACAGGTAATGAGTGGAGGACAGAGGAGCCTCTTAAAGAAGAAGTTACAGGTCTGTGAGAGCCAGAAATCTTGCTTGTTTGTATGTGACCAAATACTTATTTTCCACCATAATTTGCAAATAAATTCATACAAAATCCTACAATGTGATTTTCTGGATTTCTTTTCCTCATTTTGTCTGTCATAGTTGAAGTGTACCTATGATGAAAATTACAGGCCTCTCTCATCTTATTAAGTGAGAGAACTTGCACAATTGGTGGCTGACTAAATACTTTTTTTCCCCACTGTAGGTTTAGCAATACTTGTCGTCAACACATGTATTGCGCCATATACTTCCAGGTGCAGGTGCAGTATATGTACAGATCAGTGGAGGCTCCTCAGAGGAGGAAGGGAGGACCATACTCAGTGAATTTCAGAAAAATGTGAATAGTAAAACATAAAGTTATCATTTTTAGATAAAACTATACCAAGTTTATCCACATGTCAACAAAAAAAACTATTAAAACACACTGTTTTGCAATGAAGGTCTACAGTAGCCACAACAGCACTCTGTAGGGTAACACCATGGTGTAGCCGGAGGACAGCTACAGTGAGGGAAAAAAGTATTTGATCCCCTGCTGATTTTGTACGTTTGTCCACTGATAAAGAAATCATCAGTCTGTAATTTTAATGGTAGGTTTATTTGAACAGTGAGAGACAGAATAACAACAAAAAAATCCAGAAAAACGCATGTGAAAAATGTTATAAATTGATTTGCATTTTAATGAGGGAAATAAGTATTTGACCCCCTCTCAAACAGAAAGATTTCTGGCTCCCAGGTGTCTTTTATACAGGTAACGAGCTGAGATTAGGAGCACACTCTTAAAGGGAGTGCTCCTAATCTCAGTTTGTTACCTGTATAAAAGACACCTGTCCACAGAAGCAATCAATCAATCAGATTACAAACTCTCCACCATGGCCAAGACCAAAGAGCTCTCCAAGGATGTCAGGGACAAGATTGTAGACCTACACAAGGCTGGAATGGGCTACAAGACCATCGCCAAGCAGCTTGGTGAGAAGGTGACAACAGTTGGTGCGATTATTCGCAAATGGAAGAAACACAAAAGAACTGTCGATCTCCCTCGGCCTGGGGCTCCATGCAAGATCTCACCTCGTGGAGTTGCAATGATCATGAGAACAGTGAGGAATCAGCCCAGAACTACACGGGAGGATCTTGTCAATGATCTCAAGGCAGCTGGGACCATAGTCACCAAGAAAACAATTGGTAACACACTACGCCGTGAAGGACGGAAATCCTGCAGCGCCCGCAAGGTCCCCCTGCTCAAGAAAGCACATATACATGCCTGTCTGAAGTTTGCCAATAAACATCTGAATGATTCAGAGGACAACTGGGTGAAAGTGTTGTGGTCAGATGAGACCAAAATGGAGCTCTTTGGCATCAACTCAACTCGCCGTGTTTGGAGGAGGAGGAATGCTGCCTATGACCCCAAGAACATCATCCCCACCGTCAAACATGGAGGTGGAAACATTATGCTTTGGGGGTGTTTTTCTGCTAAGGGGACAGGACAACTTCACCGCATCAAAGGGACAATGGACGGGGCCATGTACCGTCAAATCTTGGGTGAGAACCTCCTTCCCTCAGCCAGGGCATTGAAAATGGGTCGTGTATGGGTATTCCAGCATGACAATGACCCAAAACACATGGCCAAGGCAACAAAGGAGTGGCTCAAGAAGAAGCACATTAAGGTCCTGGAGTGGCCTAGCCAGTCTCCAGACCGTAATCCCATAGAAAATCTGTGGAGGGAGCTGAAGGTTCGAGTTGCCAAACGTCAGCCTCGAAACCTTAATGACTTGGAGAAGATCTGCAAAGAGGAGTGGGACAAAATCCCTCCTGAGATGTGTGCAAGCCTGGTAGCCAACTACAAGAAACATCTGACCTCTGTGATTGCCAACAAGGGTTTTGCCACCAAGTACTAAGTCATGTTTTGCAGAGGGGTCAAATACTTATTTCCCTCATTAAAATGCAAATCAATTTATAAAATTTTTCACGTGTTTTTTCTGGATTTTTTTGTTGTTATTCTGTATCTCACTGTTCAAATAAACCTACCATTAAAATTATAGATGGATCATTTCTTTGTCAGTGGGCAAACGTACAAAATCAGCAGGGGATCAAATACTTTTTTCCCTCACTGTAGCTTCCGTCCTTCTCTGGATACATTGACTTCAATACATAACCTAGGAGGCTCATGGTTCTCACCCCCTTCTGTAGACTTACACAGTAATTATGACAACTTCTGGCGGACATCCTCCAACCTATCAGAGCTCTAGCAGCATGAACTAGTACTGAATGCATAAGCTACAGCTAGCTAGCAATGCAGTGTATAAAGTGTAGTAGTTGATTCAAATAGAGATAAAAACAATAGTTGAAGAGTTTTGAACAAGATTAATTTATTCAAAAATGAAGGAGAAGGAGCAGAGGAGAGATAGACGGAGAGCTACTTAAATTTCATTGGTTTTATCTTCTACTTACTTATCTAGCTAATGCAGCTAATTTAGCCTACTTAACAACCTGACCAAAACAAAGAGGAATGCGACTTATGTTAGGTAGCTGGATAAGCCTATCCAAAACTACAACTCTTCCAAGTCAAGGTAAGCTTTCGGTTTTATTAATGTATTGCCACCAGGGCCCGCCGGAGTAACTGCTAAATTGCTTGCTGTACACTGTTCTGCGTGATTGTGCACATGGATTGGATTGTGGGTTTACTAACGCGTTAGTTGTAGTAGCTATGTTGACTATGAAGTTAGCTAATATGGTGCCAACGATGCAGGCTGTGTAGCGGGATTATGATATGAAGGTTTGGCGTGGAGAGTTTTTTTTCACAAGGTCACAGACAGCTGTTGTGTTGGGGGGGAAAACTGAGAGAAGGAGAGCACGTAGATGCGAGAATGAATTATACATTGAGCAAAGTGATCATGCTGTTTGCTATGTGGTTTGCTTTGAAAGTTAACTGTGTGTGAGGGGTATTCATTCAGACGATTCTATTGCAAAACTTTTCTTAAACGGAAGAAAATGAAACGAGAATGGACCTACCTGAATTTGTCCAATAGAAACTGTTGTTTTAGTTGTGAAATAAATAGGCCATGGTGACGAAGTCATTACACTATAGCAATTTAACACTGGAATGGTAGATGTGCAGTAGATGAATGTGCAAAGCAGAAATACTGGGGTGCAAAAGAGCAAGATAAATAAATGAATACGGTAGGGGATGAGATAGTTGGTTGGGCTGTTAACAGATGGGCTATGTACAGGTGCAGTGATCTGTGAGCTGCTCTGACAGCTGGTGCTTAAAGCTAGTGAGGGAGATAAGTGTCTCCAGTTTCAGTGATTTTTGTAGTTCGTTCCAGTCATTGGCAGCAGAGAACTGGAAGGAAAGGCGGCCAAAGGAGGAATTGGCTTCGGGGGTGACCAGTGAGATATACCTGCTGGAGCAAGTGCTACGGGTGGGTGCTACTATGGTGACCAGCAAGCTGAGATAAGGCGGGGCTTTATCTAGCAGGGACTTGTAGATGACCTAGAGCGAGTGGGTCTGGCGATGAGTATGTAGCGAGGGCCAGCCAACTAGAGCATACAGGTCGCAGTGGTGGGTGGTATAAGGGGCTTTGGTGACAAAGCGGATGGCACTGTGATAGACTGCATCCAGTTTGCTGAGTAGAGTATTGGAAGCTGTTTTGTAGATGACATCGCCGAAGTCGAGGATTGGTGGGATAGTCAGTTTTACTAGGGCAAGTTTGGTGGCGTGAGTGAAGGAGGCTTTGTTGCAAAATAGAAAGCCAATTCTAGATTTGATTTTGGATTGGAGATATTTAATGTGAGTCTGGAAGGAGAGTTTACAGTCTAGCCAGACACCTAGGTATTTGTAGTTGTCCACATATTCTAGGTCAGAGCCGTCCAGGGTAGTGATGCTAGTCGGGCTGGCAGGTGCAGGCAGCGAACGGTTGAAAAGCATGCATTTGGTTTTCCTAGCATTTAAGAGCAGTTGGAGGCCACGGAAGGAGTGTTGTATGGCATTGAAGTTCGTTTGGAGGTTAGTTAACACAGTGTCCAAGGAAGGGCCAGAAGTATACAGAATGGTGTCGTCTGCATAGAGGTGGATCAGGGAATCACCCGCAGCAAGAGCAACATCATTGACATATACAGAGAAAAGAGTCGGCCCGAGAATTTAACCCTGTGGAACCCCAATAGAGACTGCCAGAGGTCCGGACAACAGGCCCTCCGATTTAACACACTGAACTCTGTCTGCAAAGTAGTTTGTGAACCAGGTGAGGCAGTCATCTGAGAAAACAAGGCTATTGAGTCTGCCGATAAGAATATGGTGATTGGCAGAGTCGAAAGCCTTGGCCAGGTCGATGAAGACGGCTGCACAGTACTGTCTTTTATCGATGGCGGTTATGATATTGTTTAGTACCTTGAGCGTGGCTGAGGTGCACCCGTGATCAGCTCGGAAACCGGATTGCACAGCGGAGAAGGTACGTTGGGATTCAAAGTGGTCAATGATCTGTTTATTAACTAGGCTTTCAAAGACTATAGAGAGGCAGGGCAGGATGGATATAGGTCTATAGCCATTTGGAACTAGAGTGTCACCCCCTTTGAAAAGGGGGATGACCACGGCAGCTTTCCAATCTTTAGGGATCTCGGATGACACGAAAGAGAGGTTGAGCAGACTGGTAATAGGAGTTGCTACAATGGCGGCGGATAGTTTTAGAAAGAGAGGGTCCAGATATTCTTGCCCAGCTGATTTGTACGGGTCCAGGTTTTGCAGCTCTTTCAGAACATCTTCTATCTGGATTTGGGTGAAGGAGAAGCTGGGGGAGGCTCGGACAAGTAGCTGCGGGTGAGGCAGAGCTGTTGGCCCGGGGTTGGGGTAGCCAGGATGAAAGCATGACCAGCCGTAGAGAAATGCTTGTTGAAATTTTCGATTATCATGGATTTATCGGTGGTGACCATGTTACCTAGCCTCAGTGCAGTGGGCAGCTGGGAGGAGGTGCTATTGTTCTCCATGGACTTTACAGTATCCCAAAACCTTTTGGAGTTAGAGCTACAGGATGCAAATTTATGTTTGAAAAAGCTAGCTTTTGCTTTCCTGACTGACTGCGTGTATTGGTTCCTGACTTCCCTGAACAGTTGCATATCGCGGGGACTATTCGATGCTATAGCAGTCCGCCAGAGGATGTTCTTGTGCTGGTCAAGGGCAGACAGATCTGGAGTGAACCAAGGGCTATATCTAATTTTAGTTCTACATTTTCTGAAAGGGGCATGCTTATTTAAGATGGTGAGGAAGTTGCATTTAAAGAATGACCAGGCATCCTCGACTGACGGAATGAGGTAAATATCCTGCCAGGATTAGAAAGGCCTGCTCGCAGAAGTGTTTTAGGGAGCGTTTGACAGTGATAAGGGGTGGTCGTTTGACCGCGGGCCCATAGCGGATGCAGGCAATGAGGCAGTGGTCGCTGAGATCCTGATTGAAAACAGCAGAGGTGTATTTGGAGGGCAAGTTGGTCAGGATAATATCTATGAGGGTGCCCATGTATACAGATTTAGGATTGTACCTGGTGGGTTCCTTGATGATTTGTGTGAGATTGAGGGCATCTAGCTTAGATTGTATGACTGCCGGGGTGTTAAGCATATCCCAGTTTAGGTCACCTAACAGAACAAACTCTGAAGATAGATGGGGGGCAATCAATTCACATATGGTGTCCAGGGCACTGCTGGGAGCTGAATTAGAATTAGAAGTTCGAACTGTTTGGGCATAGACCTGGAAAGTATGACAGAACTTTGCAGGCTATCTCTGCAATAGATTACAACTCCTCCCCCTTTGGCAGTTCTATCTTGGCGGAAAATGATGTAGTTGGGTATGGAAATCTCCGAATTTTTGGTGGCCTTCCTAAACCAGGATTCAGACACGGCAAGGACATCAGGGTTGGCGGAGTGTGCTAAAGCAGTGAGTAAAACAAACTTAGGGAGGAGGCTTCTGATGTTAACATGCATGAAACTGAGGCTTTTACGGTTACAGAAGTCAACAAAAGAGAGTGCCTGGGGCCTGGGAATAGGTGTGGTGCTGGGGGCTACAGGGCCTGGGTTTACCTCCACATCACCCGAGGAACAGAAGAGGAGCAGGATGAGGGTACGGCTAAAGGCTATCAGAACAGGACGTCTAGTGCGTTGGGAACAGAGAATAAAAGGAGCAGATTTCTGGGCGTGGTAGAATAGATTCAGGGCATAATGTGCAGACAGTGGTATGGCGGGGTAAGGGTACAGTGGAGGTAAGCCCAGGCACCGAGTGTCACTGTCTGTCAACTTGATTACTTCAATTTGTCTCTCGACCTGTGCACCTACAGTACGTTATACACTTTCATTTGTAGGATAGGTTGTAGGATAGATGAGTATAGGGTCAATTTGAGTATCGTGTAGTAGCCTAAACTGTTACACTGAGCTGGGTGAATGGAATATGAATGACAGTTATCCAATATGCTGTAATAGAAATAAGGCCATGCCACTTCTACAGATGTAGGATCTTCATTTGAGCCAGTTTGCTACAGCAGGAAAATAATCCTGTAGCAACAGGAAATATGAATTATTATATGGATTATAATTGACAGACATTTTTGTAGGGGTTGATCCATTTTTCATTTTAAAGTGGAAATGACAAACTTCAGAAGCCTTTTTAAACCTTACTTTAAAGTTCTCCTGCAACAGGGTGATCAAATTAAGATCCGACACCTGTAGCAGTCAGATGGTGTATTGAGCACTAGTAGGTTTCATGTAGGGACGTTCACCAGCCGTGAGACATGAAGTGGTGTGAACCTTGGCCTGCCCTAGCCTGCCTGATGGACTGACTCTACCCCACTGAGACGGTTGTGCTAGCTGCACTGGGTTTGAAGATGCCACTATAGCACAATGTGCCTTTTAGCTTCTCCCTCTGTCTACAGTATAAACCCTCTGAGACCAGAAGAATGGGATATCTCACTGTGTGTGTGTGTTCACTGTCCACTTTTTTAATGACTTTGATGGTTTAGTACTGTAGTGCTATAATACAGAGCTCTGTCCATTACTGTCTGGCCTTATGCCAACTACTACCAGCACTGCAGTATCCTTCTGAGGATATATGATCGGCCATCGCCGATCCACTTTTCATTTTCCTTTTGTTTTGTCTTTGTTTTATACACACCTGGTTTCAATTCCACAATTACATGTTCATTATTTAACCCTCTGTTTTCCCAATGTTTGTTGTGCGTTATTGTTATAATATTATGTCAGTCCATTTGGTGGGCTTGGTATTTGTTACTACTTTGAATATTTTGAGTAAACTACATTGTGTAGCTCATCTCTGCTGTCCTGCGCCTGACTCTTTTGTACCAACTACCCCAAGCCTTGTGACACTATCGCTCTCTTTATCTCTCTGAGATCTCTCTCTCTCTCTTTATCTCTCCCAGAGATCTCTCTATCTCTCTCAGAAATCTCTCTTTATCTCTCTCAGAGATCTCTCCCCCCTCTATATTTGTATTTATTTGAATCCACCTCAGCCGTTCCTCCTCCGCTCCTCATTTCCCCTTCCCCTTTTCCTTCCTCTCTTCTCTCCCTCCTCCTCTCCACTGCGGTAGATCATTTAAAGAAGCGATAGAAGATTATTTACCAGGCGACAGGAGGTTTGAATGACAAAGCTGGGAGAGAGGGGGGCTAAATTAAGCAGTTAGGAAACAGAATATTAATTAATAGAGAGAGTGAGTGAATAGAAGTCCTGGAGAGATGTCAGCTGGAACGTTTTACCTACATGCTGCATAATGATAATATCATCTCTAGGATGGTTACTTCCTACATAGGCCTACATGCTGCATAATGATAATATCATCTCTAGGATGGTTACTTCCTACATAGGCCTACATGCTGCATAATGATAATATCATCTCTAGGATGGTTACTTCTTACATAGGCCTACATGCTGCATAATGATAATATCATCTCTAGGATGGTTACTTCCTACATAGGCCTACATGCTGCATAATGATAATATCATCTCTAGGATGGTTACTTCCTACATAGGCCTACATGCTGCATAATAATAATATCATCTCTAGGATGGTTACTTCCTACATAGGCCTACATGCTGCATAATAATAATATCATCTCTAGGATGGTTACTTCCTACATAGGCCTACATGCTGCATAATAATAATATCATCTCTAGGATGGTTACTTCCTACATAGGCCTACATGCTGCATAATGATAATATAATCTCTAGGATGGTTACTTCCTACATAGGCCTACATGCTGCATAATGATAATATCATCTCTAGGACGGTTACTTCCTACATAGGCCTACATGCTGCATAATGATAATATCATCTCTAGGATGGTTACTTCCTACATAGGCCTACATGCTGCATAATAATAATATAATCTCTAGGATGGTTACTTCCTACATAGGCCTACATGCTACATAATGATAATATATTCTCTAGGGTGGTTACTTCCTACATAGGCCTACATGCTGCATAATGATATATAATCTCTAGGACGGTTACTTCCTACATAGGCCTACATGCTGCATAATGATAATATCATCTCTAGGATGGTTACTTCCTACATAGGCCTACATGCTGCATAATGATAATATCATCTCTAGGATGGTTACTTCCTACATAGGCCTACATGCTGCATAATAATAATATAATCTCTAGGATGGTTACTTCCTACATAGGCCTACATGCTGCATAATAATAATATAATCTCTAGGATGGTTACTTCCTACATAGGCCTACATGCTGCGTAATGATAATATAATCTCTAGGATGGTTACTTCCTACATAGGCCTACATGCTGCATAATAATAATATAATCTCTAGGATGGTTACTTCCTACATAGGCCTACATGCTACATAATGATAATATATTCTCTAGGATGGTTACTTCCTACATAGGCCTACATGCTGCATAATGATATATAATCTCTAGGGCAGTTACTTCCTACATAGGCCTACATGCTGCATAATGATAATATCATCTCTAGGATGGTTACTTCCTACATAGGCCTACATGCTGCATAGTTATAATATCATCTCTAGGATGGTTACTTCCTACATAGGCCTACATGCTGCATAGTTATAATATCATCTCTAGGATGGTTACTTCCTACATAGGGCTACATGCTGCATAATGATAATATCATCTCTAGGATGGTTACTTCCTACATAGGCCTACATGCTGCATAATGATAATATCATATCTAGGACGGTTACTTCCTACATAGGCCTACATGCTGCATAATAATAATATAATCTCTAGGACGGTTACTTCCTATATAGACCTACATGCTGCGTAATGATAATATCATCTCTAGGATGGTTACTTCCTACATAGACCTACACGCTGCATAATAATAATATAATCTCTAGGATGGTTACTTCCTACATAGGCCTACATGCTACATAATGATAATATATTCTCTAGGATGGTTACTTCCTACATAGGCCTACATGCTGCATAATGATAATATCATCTCTAGGACGGTTACTTCCTACATAGGCCTACATGCTGCATAATAATAATATCATCTCTAGGACGGTTACTTCCTACATAGGCCTACATGCTGCATAATGATAATATCATCTCTAGGACGGTTACTTCCTACATAGGCCTACATGCTGCATAATGATAATATCATATCTAGGACGGTTACTTCCTACATAGGCCTACATGCTGCATAATGATAATATCATCTCTAGGACAGTTACTTCCTACATAGGCCTACATGCTGCATAATGATAATATCATATCTAGGACAGTTACTTCCTACATAGGCCTACATGCTGCATAATGATAATATCATCTCTAGGATGGTTACTTCCTACATAGGCCTACATGCTGCATAATAATAATATAATCTCTAGGATGGTTACTTCCTACATAGGCCTACATGCTGCATAATGATAATATAATCTCTAGGATGGTTACTTCCTACATAGGCCTACATGCTGCGTAATGATAATATAATCTCTAGGACGGTTACTTCCTACATAGGCCTACATGCTGCATAATGATAATATAATCTCTAGGATGGTTACTTCCTACATAGGCCTACATGCTGCATAATGATAATATAATCTCTAGGATGGTTACTGCCTACATAGGCCTACATGCTGCATAATGATAATATCATATCTAGGACGGTTACTTCCTACATAGGCCTACATGCTGCATAATGATAATATCATCTCTAGGAGAGTTACTTCCTACATGGGCCTACATGCTGCGTAATGATAATATAATCTCTAGGACGGTTACTTCCTACATAGGCCTACATGCTGCGTAATGATAATATCATCTCTAGGATGGTTACTTCCTACATAGACCTACATGCTGCGTAATGATAATATAATCTCTAGGATGGTTACTTCCTACATAGGCCTACACGCTGCATAATAATAATATAATCTCTAGGATGGTTACTTCCTACATAGGCCTACATGCTACATAATGATAATATATTCTCTAGGATGGTTACTTCCTACATAGGCCTACATGCTGCATAATGATATATAATCTCTAGGACGGTTACTTCCTACATAGGCCTACATGCTGCATAATGATAATATCATCTCTAGGATGGTTACTTCCTACATAGGCCTACATGCTGCATAGTTATAATATCATCTCTAGGATGGTTACTTCCTACATAGGCCTACATGCTGCATAGTTATAATATCATCTCTAGGATGGTTACTTCCTACATAGGGCTACATGCTGCATAATGATAATATCATCTCTAGGATGGTTACTTCCTACATAGGCCTACATGCTGCATAATGATAATATCATATCTAGGACGGTTACTTCCTACATAGGCCTACATGCTGCATAATAATAATATAATCTCTAGGACGGTTACTTCCTATATAGACCTACATGCTGCGTAATGATAATATCATCTCTAGGATGGTTACTTCCTACATAGACCTACACGCTGCATAATAATAATATAATCTCTAGGATGGTTACTTCCTACATAGGCCTACATGCTACATAATGATAATATATTCTCTAGGATGGTTACTTCCTACATAGGCCTACATGCTGCATAATGATAATATCATCTCTAGGACGGTTACTTCCTACATAGGCCTACATGCTGCATAATGATAATATCATCTCTAGGACGGTTACTTCCTACATAGGCCTACATGCTGCATAATGATAATATCATATCTAGGACGGTTACTTCCTACATAGGCCTACATGCTGCATAATGATAATATCATCTCTAGGACGGTTACTTCCTACATAGGCCTACATGCTGCATAATGATAATATCATATCTAGGACGGTTACTTCCTACATAGGCCTACATGCTGCATAATGATAATATCATCTCTAGGATGGTTACTTCCTACATAGGCCTACATGCTGCATAATAATAATATAATCTCTAGGATGGTTACTTCCTACATAGGCCTACATGCTGCATAATGATAATATAATCTCTAGGATGGTTACTTCCTACATAGGCCTACATGCTGCGTAATGATAATATAATCTCTAGGACGGTTACTTCCTACATAGGCCTACATGCTGCATAATGATAATATAATCTCTAGGATGGTTACTTCCTACATAGGCCTACATGCTGCATAATGATAATATAATCTCTAGGATGGTTACTGCCTACATAGGCCTACATGCTGCATAATGATAATATCATATCTAGGACGGTTACTTCCTACATAGGCCTACATGCTGCATAATGATAATATCATCTCTAGGAGAGTTACTTCCTACATGGGCCTACATGCTGCGTAATGATAATATAATCTCTAGGACGGTTACTTCCTACATAGGCCTACATGCTGCGTAATGATAATATCATCTCTAGGATGGTTACTTCCTACATAGGCCTACATGCTGCGTAATGATAATATCATCTCTAGGACGGTTACTGCCTACATAGACCTACATGCTGCATAATGATAATATAATCTCTAGGATGGTTACTTCCTACATAGGCCTACATGCTGCATAATAATAATATAATCTCTAGGACGGTTACTTCCTACATAGGCCTACATGCTGCATAATAATAATATAATCTCTAGGATGGTTACTTCCTACATAGGCCTACATGCAGCATAATGATAATATAATCTCTAGGAGAGTTACTTCCTACATAGGTTTACATGCTGCATAATAATAATATAATCTCTAGGACGGTTACTTCCTACATAGGCCTACATGCTACATAATGATAATATAATCTCTAGGATGGTTACTTCCTACATAGGCCTACATGCTGCGTAATGATAATATCATCTCTAGTTTTCTCTATTGCTCTAGTTTTGAATAACAGGTATTAGCTACATTGTGGAATAATTTATCCCCATATGAAGGAAATAGCAGTCATTAGCTCTATCCTAAATACAACTAGAATCCACAGTCTTACCTACCTCCTCTGGCTTCTGTCCTTGAAATGTAACAGTTCAAGAAACAGTCCAATTCCGAAGGGAAAAACCTTGTCATTTAATTCATAGTAAGCCTAATGTCATTGAGGTCAAGGTGATTCAAATGTTTTAGTGAAACGTTACGAGGCTCCTATTCTGATAAGCCCCAACTCTAACGACACCCACACCTGTAGATTCCAAGCCTTAAAAGGTGAATATGTAAATAGGCAAAATACAGACATACCATTGGCCAAGTTATAATGCACAGCACAATTCAATACTCAGTGTTTAACGGATGTCTTGCTTGTCCTTCATACCTAAGTTTCAGTAATGTTTAATTTCATAATGACTATGTTGATAGAAAGCAGCCCTCCTCTTGATGACTGCCACTCTGCTGTGGTGACAGAGCTGTCATAGTGAAAGACTAAGAGTCACTTCGTTACGTTCCTTCTCCTCCGCTCTCTGATTTAAAGGCCACACACATGCACACACATGCACACACACACCGGGACAGCTGAAATCCCATCATCCTTCACTGTCATCCTGGCATTCTGATCATCCTCATTACAGTAATATTCCCATTCCCATGATTCCTTGCTCCTACTACATCATCGTTCTCTATCTTCTAAGTCCCTTCAGACTCCTGAGCAGGAGCCTATAAAGGTAGCTGAACATGTGGACCAATAAGTTGTACCCTCCTCGTGCCTGAAGTACCAGAGTCAGGAGGACCCCTGGTGGACATACCTGTAACTAACATGATTTTCAATGGCCAGGAGAGGGCAGTAACAGTTTACAAATAATTTTGAGAGAGAGAGAGAGAGAGAGAGAGAGAGAGAGAGAGAGAGAGAGAGAGAGAGAGAGAGAGAGAGAGAGAGAGAGAATTTTTTATATTTCTCTCCATCCCTCTGATTGGTTAGAAGTTTCCAGGTAGTTTTTTTCAGACCTTTCTCTACTATAAAACTAATGGAAAAGTGCTGAAGCTTTTATTTAGAAGTGGAGACTCTCCAAACTGACAGGACTACACAACAGACCCAGGAGAGACAACACACAGTTCTGGGATTACTTCTTGAGGAATATTCTAATCGAAAACTCACACTAAGTTCACACAGCATTTGGCTATAATTTTCTTCTGTTTTACAGTTTTCACCAGGGTTTGTACAACACAGGACTATTTTGAAATTATTACAATTTAATTCACAATAGTACCACAGCCGTTGTGAGTCTGGCAAGCGAGTCTACTTTCACACAAGCATCAACGTATCTTTAAAGCATCATTCGTTGTTTTTGGACTATTTGGGCTGTGGACTGTCCAATTCACCATCTTGAGTCATTTTGACTGCCTGGACCATTTTACATTTTTATAAACAGTTTTTGAAGACTATTCTACCCTAGGACTACCCTACCTCTCATTGCCATGGCGAACAGCTGTCTCCAGCTCAGCGGTTTTGTGATGAGTTGTATCGGGTGGGTCGGGATCCTTATCGCCACGGCCACCAACGACTGGGTAGTGACGTGTAAATACGGCATGAACACCTGCAAGAAGATGGACGAGTTAGGAGCCAAGGGCCTGTGGGCTGAATGTGTCATATCAACCGCCCTCTATCACTGTATATCACTGACACAGATATTGGATCTACCGGGTAATAGAACATTACTCTACTGTATAATACTATACTATACTCTACTATAATATACTATACAGTAATACATAATAATACTATATTAAAGGTAATAGAACATTACTATATTATACTATACTATATTATACTGTACTCTACTATACTATACTTTAATATACTATAAAATAGTATACTATATTATACAATATTGTACTACAATCTACTATGCTCTACTATACTCCACAATACTATACTCCACTATACAATGCTATAAAATACTACACTCTACAATACTACACTATACTATACTAGATACTCTAATATACCTCAATATACTATACTCTATTATACTACACCAAATATTACTACACTCTACTATACTCCACTATACTATACTATACTCTAATATACTCCACTATACTATAGTATATTATACTATTATATACTGTATTATACTACACTCTACTACACACCACTCTACTCTACTATAGATATATGATACTACTATATTGAGGTTAATAAATAAGAAATAACAGGGCTGTGCAGACTGCTGTGGACTCTGACCAAGAGGTTATGATATATTGGGAATATTTCACAGCTAAAGGGTGTTGTTTGTCCCAAGCCGAAACCGATAGTCTACAACAGCTAGTCTCAAACTCGAGGTCTGGATATCTTTCCTATTGGAATCAACCAAGATAACTATGGCACATTTCAGGCCATACCGTTTATCTCTCTGTCTCTGTGTGTCTGTGTACAGCATACATCCAGACGTCGAGGGCGTTGATGATAACTGGATCCCTCCTGGGGCTGCCTGCAGTGGGGATGGTCCTAACAGCCATGCCCTGCATCTCTCTGGGGGACGAGCCTCAGTCAGCCAAGAACAAACGATCCCTACTTGGGGGAGTTCTCATACTGCTAGTGGGTAAGTCTGGACACACACACACACACACACACACACACACACACACACACACACACACACACACGAACACACACATGCACACTTGAGCACAGAGACAGATGTTTGCACACACATTACAACATACGGTCATACTTATAACAACCCCAGCCCCAGGCCTAACCTTGACCCTTAACCCCCCCATCCTCCCTCCCAGCCCTCCCTTTCACCCCTCCCAGCCATCCGTCTCTCTCCTTCCTCCCTCCCCTAACTCCCACAGACACAAACCCACATATGCACACTTACAATTCCCTACAGTTCAACCCATCCCCCAGACCACCATTTCTCCCCACCCACCTCGTCCACACCCTGTTCCCTCCTGCTGGAAAATATTTTCCCATTTGTTGTTTGACACAATATAAAACATGTTGATCTGCTTTTCACTGTCCAGTTTTCCAACACCCTGTTCCACATGATGTCCATCGTATGTGTGTGTGTGTGTGTGTGTGTATGTGTGTGTGTGTACAATGTCGTATATACTACTATAAGTACTATATATAGTTATAAATTATACTGTACAAAATATAAACACATAATGTGAAATGTGCCATTTTGTCACACATAACAATGCCACAGATGTCTCAAGTTGTGAGGGAGTTTGCAATTGGCATGCTGACTGCAGGAATGTCCACCACTGTTGCCAGAGAATTGAATGTTTATTTCTCTACCATATAAGCCGCATCCAACGTCGTTTTATAAAATTTGGCAGTACATCGAACCGGGCTCACAACTAAAGACCACATGTAACCTCGCCAGCCCAGGACCTCCACATCCGTCTTCTTCACCTACAGAATCGTCTGAGACCAGCCTCCCGGACAGCTGATAAAACGGAGGAGTATTTCTGTCTGTAATAAAGCCCTTTTGTGTGGAATAACTCATTTTGATTGGCTGCCCCTGGCTCCGAAGTGGGTGGGCCTATGCCCTACCAGGCCCACCCATGGCTGCGCCCCTGCCCAGTCTTGTGAAATCCATAGATTAAGGCCTAAATAATTTATTTAAATTGACTGATTTCCTTATATGAACTGTAACTGAGTAAAATCGTTGCGTTTATATTTTTTTCAGTATACATGCGTGTGTTTATAATCAAATCAAAATCGACTTTTATTTGTCACATGCACCGAACAGGTGTAGACCTTACCGTGAAATGCTTACTTACGAGCCCTTTCCCAACAAAGTTGAGTTAAAAAGGATGAAAAAAGTAGGACCTTTTATGTGTATTAAATGTGGGCGTCAATCTAAATGTCTGTCTCTCCCCTTCCTCTATAGCTCTGTGTGGGGGGGTGTCGACAGTATGGTTTCCTATCGGAGCCCACCAGGACCAGGGTCTCATGTCGTTTGGGTTCAGCCTGTACGCTGGCTGGGTGGGCGCGGCCTTCTGTCTCCTGGGAGGGGCCATGATCACCTGCTGTTCTACTGAACCATCCCAACACTACAATCACCATGACAACAACAGGTTCTACTACTCCAAAGGACAGGGGCCTTGCAACCCTGTTCCACCCTCCACTAACCACGCCAAGAGTGCTCATGTTTAGACACACATGAAGTACATGCATGCACACACACACACGCACACACACACACACACACACAGACACACACCAGTGTTGTGTAACTCAGAGCGGTGTCGAACCTGGTGCCTGAAGAGAAACCAAGAGGTCCTGATCGGGACAACCCTGCTCTAATGAAGGACTTATTTTCATCTCTTTGTTCTACAATGAAGACCAGGGTTAGGGTTCTTTATTTTACAATGAAGGCCAGGGTTAGGGTTCTTTATTTTACAATGAAGGCTAGGGTTAGGGTTCTTTATTTTACAATGAAGGCCAGGGTTAGGGTTCTTTATTTTACAATGAAGGCCAGGGTTAGGGTTCTTTATTTTACAATGAAGGCTAGGGTTAGGGTTCTTTATTTTACAATGAAGGCCAGGGTTAGGGTTCTTTATTTTACAATGAAGGCCAGGGTTAGGGTTCTTTATTTTACAATGAAGGTTAGGGTTAGGGTTCTTTATTTTACAATGAAGGCCAGGGTTAGGGTTCTTTATTTTACAATAAAGGCTATGGTTATGGTTCTTTATTTTACAAGGAAGGCCAGGGTTAGGGTTAGTGTTCTATGTTTTACAATGAAGGCCAGGGTTAGGGTTCTTTATTTTACAATGTAGGCTAGGGTTAGGGTTCTTTATTTTACAATGTAGGCTAGGGTTAGGGTTCTTTATTTTACAATGTAGGCTAGGGTTAGGGTTCTTTATTTTACAATGAAGGCTAGGGTTAGGGTTCTTTATTTTACAATGAAGGTTAGGGTTAGGGTTCTTTGTTCTACAATGAAGGCCAGGGTTAGGGTTAGGGTTCTATATTTTACAATGAAGGCCAGGGTTAGGGTTCTTTATTTTACAATGAAGGTTAGGGTTAGGGTTCTTTGTTCTACAATGAAGGCTAGGGTTAGGGTTCTTTGTTTTACAATGAAGGCCAGGGTTAGGGTTCTTTGTTCTACAATGAAGGATAACTGGATGGAAAAGTACTGTACACCTATCAGTGCATTTTATAGAAAATAAAGCGTACCTTTTATAATAAAGACTGTCATGATTTTTTGTTTTTTGATAAATACCATGTCTTGAATGTTTATTGTTGATTATACAATGATCATTATGTGGGTACCTACCTGTGTTCCAACAGCAATATGGTAAGGAAATGTATTATTATATTGTTTTATTACACGATGACAAACCGATCAAACGGCAATGTAGCCCTTCTCTCAAATACTGCCAAGTCAGTTTCTTCAGCCTGATGGAACGGTTAGTGTTAGGGTTGGCCTAACATGGCCAAACAAATCAAAAACATGCAAGACCGTATGAAACCTAGGGCTCGATTCAATCCGTATTGCATAAGTTCAGCATTTTAGTGCAATTTCAATTGAAAGGTAATTCCCGATTGAGCCGACATAGACGAGTTGGTTGTTTAGCAACAAAACTGACGCGTGCGGAACTATGGAGCAAAACAGATTGGGTTAACTTAGATTGTTGACAACATGTCAACTATATTTTGTCTCCAATGTTTATTGAAAACTGAAATACATGTGCACAATGAGCACTTCTTGTCTCACAAACACAGTTCAAGTCGGAAGTTTACGTACACTTAGGTTGGAGTCTTTAAAACGCGTTTTTCAAACACTTCACACATTTCTTGTTAACAAACTATAGTTTTGGCAAGTCGGTTAGGACATCTACTTTGTGCATGACACAAGTCATTTATCCAACTATTGTTTACAGACAGATTATTTCACTTATAATTCACGGTATCACAATTCCAGTGGGTCAGAAGTTTAAATACACTAAGTTGACTATGCCTTTAAACAGCTTGGAAAATTCCAGAAAATTATGTAATGGCTTTAGAAGCTGCTGATAGGCTAATTGACATAATTTGAGTCAATTGGAGGTGTACCTGTGGATGTATTTCAAGACCTACCTTCAAACTCAGTGCCTCTTTGCTTGACATCATTGGAAAATCAAAAGAAATCAGCCAAGACCTCAGAAAAAAATTGTAGACTTCCACAAGTGTGGTTCATCCTTTGGAGCAATTTCCAAATGCCTGAAGGTACCACGCTCATCTGTACAAACAATAGTACGCAAGTATAAACACCATGGGACCACGCAGCCGTCATACCGCTCAGGAAGGAGACGCGTTCTGTCTCCTAGAGATGAACGTATTTTGGTGGGAAAAGTGCAAATCAATCCCAGAACAACAGCAAATAACCTTGTGAAGATGCTGGAGGAAACAGGTACAAAAGTATCTATATCCACAGTGTAACGAGTCCTATATGGACAAAACCTGAAAGCAAGGAAGAAGACACTGCTCCAAAACCAGACTACGGTTTGCAACTGCACATGGGGACAAAGATCGTTCTTTTTGGAGAAACGTCCTCTGGTCTGATGAAACAAAAATAGAACTGTTCGGCCATAATGACCATCGTTATGTTTGGAGGAAAAAGGGGGAGGCTTGCAAGCCGAAGAAACACCATCCCAACCGTGAAGCACGGGGGTGGCAGCATCAAGTTGTGGGGGTGCTTTGCTGCAGGAGGGACTGGTGCACTTCACAAAATAGATGGCATCATGAGGAAGGAAATTATGTGTATATATTGAAGCAACATCACAAGGCATCTGTCAGGAAGTTAAAGGTTGGTCACAAATGGGTCTTCCAAATGGACAATGACACCAAGCATACTTCCAAAGTTGTGTCAAAATGGCTGAAGGACAACAAAGTCAAGGTATTGGAGTGGCCATCACAAAGCCCTGACCTTAATCCTATAGAAAATTTGTGGACAGAACTGAAAAAGCGTGTGCAAGCAAGGAGGCCTACAAACCTGACTCAGTTACACCAGCTCTGTCAGGAGGAACGGGCCAAAATTCACCCAACTTTTTGTGGGAAGCTTGTGGAAGGCTACCTGAAACGTTTGACCTAAGTTAAACAATTTAAATGGAAATGCTACCAAATACTAATTGAGTGTATGTAAACTTATGACCCACTGGGAATGTGATGAAAGAAATAAAAGCTGAAATAAATAATTCTCTCTACTATTAATCTGACATTTCACATTCTTAAAATAAAGTGGTGATCCTAACTGACCTAAAACAGGGAATATTTACTAGGATTAAATGTCAGGAATTGTGAAAAACTGGGTTTAAATGTATTTGGCTAAGGTGTATGTAAACCTCCGACTTCAACTGTACATCTAAACAGTTGTTGGTTAGCTAGTTAGCAAATCTTAGCCATATTAGCATAGACGTGACAGCCTAAACACCTCAAAACAAAACATGACGAACAAGATGAAACGAGCTACTTACGATTCCCTACATGGCAGTTTCTTGTCATTCTTGCTAGCAATTTGGCCATCCAGAATCACAACAACACGCCGACTTCTGCCCCATGGAAGCGTGCACATCGTTTTTTGTCACATTGTCAGATAATCCATTTATACTGTATGCAGCGTTGACCGTGAATGCAGTCTCTGCTAACGCGGGAACATTGCCTTTAAATTGCTAACGTGCTATAGCGCAGATCTTTAGCGCTACAGATTGAATCGAGCCCCTAGAGGGCTTGAGTGACAGTAATGAATAAATTATGTTTTGACAAAGAGAACTACAACAAAACATTTTAAGATAACGTTATTCATTTTCTGTTTGATCCGGATCTGTAGGAGAGGCTGTGTACTGTTTCTATGTCTCCAGGTTTCATATCTCTGGCAACATGGTCCCTCCCTTTTTCACGTCTAGACCTCTGCATCTCTAATGACACCCTACCCTATATAGTGCACTACAAAGGACAGATGTGGCAAATACTACATAGTATGTGTCTCTGGCCAATAGTAACGCAGCACACTGGGGTGTCGTTTCAGATGTGTTTGTTCACATGTGGTCTGTACACCAGACTAACCCGCCCTCTCTGTTGTTCTAGCAATAACTCTTTGTTAAAACACAGAAACGTGTTTATCTTTGTTTATTTATTGTGCAATGTTGTGCTATCTCTGGGTTTTTGTTCGATTATCTGTAATAAATAAAAACGTGATTTGATTAATATTAAAAAAGTCCCAATGTTTTTCATGTTAAGTAAAATGACTAGCTAACTGCCCCAACATTTCTGTCAAATGTTCAAATATCACCACACACACACACACACACACACACACACACACAGGAATCCTCTAGTCTCTCCCCGTCTCCAGCCGTGTTTCCCTAACTGTAGCAAAATAAACACTGACATCAGAGGTATTATCACTGGTGCTCCGGTTCAATCTGACCCAAAAACACAGGAAGTGTAGCATGTGTGTGATGTAATCAGTAATCCTAGTCTGTGTTCCCGGAAGCACATCTGGCCTCGTGAACATTCTGTTTTTTTCGCACTGAGTGAGGACACAGACGTGTGTATTTGTGTGTGTGTTCACCTAGGGCATTGTTATAAAGTGTGTTATCAGTGGTGTGACTCTGACCTTGTCCTGGTTAGCTCAGCACAGAAGGATCTGTTCCATGTGATACACTGATACACACTGTCCTATCATATCCTCCTCTATGTAGCAGTGTGTGTGTGTGTGTGTGTGTTTGTGTATGTGTGTGTGTGTTCATGAGTGTTTCTGTGACAAAAACAGAGCCAGTCCAGTTCATATTTGCAATAAATAATGTTTCATTGTTGCATGGAGGCGATATCGACAAGTCAGCTTAAACAAGTGCACCCAGGAGCAGAAACACACACTGCATTCAAAATGGCACCCTTATTCCCTTTATAGTGCACTACTTTTGGCCTGATAGGGTGTCATTTCAGACGAAGTCAAAACAGAAAACCCCAAATACATCAGAACATTTTACAACTTCAGATACCAAAAATATACAGAAGAAAAACAAATGTCTAGTCAGCAAACAGAAGCCAGTCTGAACATCACACAAAGACACCCAGCCACAGCAGGAGAGAGATAGAGGCAGGAATTCAATCGCAGTGCATTTCATTGACCTATTGAATAAACCAGCAATTTAACCAATGTGGATAGCTGCCGTTAATTTATATCACCCGTCCCTAAACAGGCTTTAGGAAGCTGTTAGGAAGATTGTTGACGTTCTGTGCGGTTCAAACTGGAATGCATTATGATTGAATACCAGGAAGTGGACACAAACATGGCACAAAGACAAAATGATCAAACAAACAGCAGCTCAGACTTTAAAAGCAACAGTGGCAACATTCTCTTTAGTGTTGTAATAAAATAGTGTTTTATTGTTTTTTATTGTTTTTATAACCTTCTAATTTGCCTACTTTAGACTGTAATAAATGCTATAAGATCTTTAAAATAAAATATCATTTTTTTTAACTTAACCTTATACGGACTAGAGATAGAATAAGTTAAAAATATAAGCTTTCGCTGTTTCCTCCCAAGCTGAGCTCTGATTGGGCGAAATACAAGAAGTGAAAGTGGATAAACCTCACCCACTTACTGTGGAGGCCCACCATTGGTGGACCATAGGTGTGGGCGTGACCCAGCAGTAGAAAAATACTCCTATTTTTGTTTGATAGTTTTTCCTCATGTTTTTGTGTCGATGCTGTTGGATGTCACTGTATGTGTCTACTCTAGCTAGTGAATGTAATTGCATGTGTCTACTCTAGCAAGGGGTTTCAGTAAAACATTAATGCTGATTAAAAGTGGCATCTAAACCATTATTAGATGTAGTTAACCCTTAGTAAACTGTATCAATAGAACTTTTTTATTATTTGGGTCTTTTTATATTTGGTTCCAGGTGGTTTCCTGATTGAAGAGTTAACATTCCTAATTCAGTTTGACCTAAGCAAACCCTGTTATAGTGATTATTAACTGTTTATAATCAGAACGTATAGGGTTACGGTGTAACCCTCTAATATACCGTGAGTGACTTCAATCTATTGTACAGGTCTATGGCCTACTGGATTCTCATGGTTGTTTTGTTCTCTACAAAGTTAACAAATGTTGTGAACTTTGGCTTGCTTTGTAAACACAGGGTGTGGGGGTAAGGGGTGGAGTTAGTGGTGGTGAGGGGTGGAGATGAAACCAAAGAACCACCACCTCCTAAATTTGCTACATATCATATCCCAGTTCCAGATCGACCAGTCCCCTTTCGCCCTATAGTTTCCCTTATCAGGGGTCAGGGGTCAGTTTGGAGTAGGGTGTTGTTAGTTCTATAATGTCTCTTAGCTGTCGGTCACCACATGCAAATACAACATCTACAACCATGCTTTACACATTAGCATGCTATCACATTCACCAGCCAGCCACGTCACATAGCCATAGGAATGGAACACACACACACGCACACGGGCACGCGCACACGCACACACACACACACACACCACACACACAGAGACATAATATTTACAGTACAACTAAGAAGCACAGAGTACCTACTGAAGCCCCTTTCTGGTTTTGGGTTCAGCTGAACTGTGTGTGTGTTTCACTGGACAACACAAGCGAGCCCACCCCTGAACAGCAGAGAGAACCCTGGGTAGTGTGGTTAGGGATAGAGGTTAGGGGTCGTGGAGAGTAGGAGTCGCGTGGCATCTTTAGTTTAGTGCATTTGACAAGTAAGGCTTCCCCAACGGGGTGGAGACCATAGAATTAGAGGGTTCTATGTGACTAAACACTCAAGAGATATTTGGCTTATGTGAGAGCAATTCTTATCTCGTCTTCTTTCTAATATAGTAACATTCATTTGGAGATTCAGCACACCTGTAGGTAGAGCAGAGCAGGGTGGTGTCCATAACTCTGTTTAGAAAAAATCTGTCATTTAGAACCTTTTAATTCGGAGCTCTAGCAATGCAGCAACAGGGGCTTGGGAGGAGGGGGTCATAGAGAGTGGGATGGAGAGTAAGACCCTGAAGGGGACATAGATACAATGTGTAAAAGCGTACACACACACGCACGCATGCACACACACAGCCAAAAGAAAACGCACACACACGTGCACACACAGATGAAGGCACTATTGCAAGCAAAGTCCAATTACTATGTGACACAAAAACACCATCAGCCCCCCTCCTTCCTAGATAGAGACTGGAGAGGTGTGTGTGTGTCTAAGTGTGTCTGTGTGTGTGTGTGTGTGTGTGTGTGTGTAGCTAGTTTCCTCTCTGTGAGATGAGAGAAGCAGCAGAGACAACTGGACCAGTGACAGGAAGTGACCTCGGCTCAGCGCTCTGACAGCTTCCTGTGTGTGTGGTGAACCAGGAAATGCTGACTCGTCGCTCCCAGTCTGTCATCACTCTGGACTGTCTATAGTGAGAGGAAAATACCTTCACTGCATGCCCATCACCAAATCAACCCAAAGACCCACTGTTTCTAATTGGTAGTCTACAACTTTCCTCCATTGGAACATATTTCCTTTGGAACTCAATGAAAAAACAAGGGACCCACACCAACATTCACATGGACACACACACACACACACACACACACACACACACACACACACACACACACACACACACACACACACACACACACACACACACACACACACACACACACACACACACACACACACACACACACACACACACACACACACACACACACACACACACACACACACACACACACACACACACACACACACACACACACACACACACACCCGGCAGGCAGGCAGCCGGCAGTAGGCAGTACATTCAGGTGTTTACAACGGTAACATCTATCAATCCTCTCTGAAACATCCGTCCATCCGTCCATCCGTCCGTCCATCCTTCGATCATTCCTTTTGTCTCAGAAATCCATTGGGTCCTCCTCAGCTAGCGCTCTCTTAGCTCCTCCCTTCGGATCCGTCCAATCATCATCATCAGCCTTGGGGGGTACCAGCCCTGACCCGTCAACACCATCTGGTGCGGCCCAGGGGTCGTTGTTGCTAGGGGGGTAGAGGTCGTCGTCAACGCTGAAGCCTGAGAAGCCGTCGTCCACCCCAGCATGGTGACCATCGTAGCGCTGGTATGTAGAAGCATGGACCTCCTGCTCCCTGGACCTGATCTCCAATGTACTGTTCCACATCCCATAGCCAAAGTAGATCAGGATACCTGAAGGGGAGAAACACACCAACACGCAGGGTGAGACGCACACACACACAGGCATACGTACACACATGCATACAAACACATGCACGCACGCACGCACACTCACAGTGTTAGAGTATGAGGTACATATATACATGTACCTTCATCCATCCATTCATACATCTATCCATCCACTCTTCTCTCCAGTAACGCACCTAGGAAACACCAGACAGCGAAGCGTATCCAGGTGATGGCAGACAGTTTTAACATCAGGTAGCTGTTGACCAGCATGGCAGCAGCAGGAACCCAGGGAACAGCCGGAGCCATGTAGGGCAGTCGCTTAGGGTTCTCTGGCTGCTGCAGGATGATGACGATGAGGAGGGCCATGAAAATGACCAGGAAGATAAGCAGGAGAAGAGCCCACCAGCTGCCATCACCGATGCTGGCTGCTCCTGGAGAAGAGAAGATACAGGAGTGAAATAACTAGAGATGGAAACGTTCACCATGCAGAAACTTCATTATTTCAATGGAATAATATAATATGATAGAATTAAATGATTTAGCAGTTCACAGTTAGTTTGATTTGTCTACTTTTAGATGTGTGTTGTTTAGTGTAAGTCATTTGAGAAATGTGGGTTTGAATCTTACAAAGAATTAAGGAATTAAAGTTTGATATAATACAGAAACTAATGGTGTATCAATAGGAGTATAGTTTCAATAGTACTGAGTGTTGAACAGAGATGTCTCCTCACCGAAGATGATGAAGGAGTTGAAGATGAAGACGACGAGGAAGAGGAGGAGGACACAGACAGTAACTGTCTTTCCCGTTGCCGGAGTGGGCCGGTCCATCTTCCCAGGCAGGCCCAATCGGATCCTCATGGTGTAGTACCGCGGACCAATCAGCTTCTTCAGCCTCCACGACATCGCGCCCTCCAACTCTTCGGATTCGATGCCGGAGCCCATGTCGACGGTGCCGTAGTTCGGGTGGCTGGCAGTGTAAGTGGTTTTATCTGGTTTACCAATCAGCATCTCGTTGTCGCCTGGATTACAATATTCAATGTTACAATATTACAATTTACAATGTTAGGGTAATATGGTATTAGGGTAGTAGGATTGGATGTGTGTATGTGTGCACCTAGCGAGGGGAGATTCTTAGCTCCACAGGTGTTAGTTTGAGGTCCACCGTAGTCATCTACTTCACTGATTGGAGAACACACTTCCTTCTCACACTCAGCTAACACGCCCTCCTTCTTCTTATTGGACTGCTCCTCAGACAGGAAGTTCACAAAGCCGTGGATGTCTGATTCTGGCTGGTAGCGTAGCAACAACACACACACACTAACCTGGAAGAGGTAGAGAAGAGTGAGAGTTAGTGTGTGTGTGTGTGTGTGTGTGTGGTGTGTGTGTGTGTGTCTGTGTGTGTGTGTGAATGTGTGTGTAACTCACCAGTGTGTAAGCCAGTAGTGTTCCTATGGACATCATCTCTATGAGATCTCGTAGGGAGACGAGGAGAGAGAGGAGAGCAGCCAGACAGCCAGACACAACACATGCCACTGCTGGAGTCTCAGTGTAGGGAGACACATGGGCCAGGAACCTAGACACACACACGCAAATACACACACACACACAAGGCGAATGATATTCATATATGCGTGCGTGTGCTTGTGTGTTTGTGTATGATCATGTCCATATGTGTGTGTGTGTATGAGTGTGTGTCCATGTGTGTGTTGTCACCTGAACAGCAGTCCGTCTCCAGCCATAGCGTAGATGACTCGTGGCATGGGGAACAGAGAGCCCAGGAGACTGACAGACAGGCCAGCTACAGAGCCTACTGCTACTATGTACTTAGCAAAATAACAGCCATGGACAGCAAACATCTCCATCAGTGGAGCGTCTGCATCTATCTCTGTATAGGGAACCATCAGAGTCAGAATCACTGATACCTAGAGATAGAGACAGAGAGAGAGAGACAGAGAGAGAGAGAGAGAGAGAGAGAGAGAGAGAGAGAGAGAGAGAGAACGAGACAGAGAGATAGACAGAGACAGAGAGAGAGACAGAGAGAGAGACAGAGAGAGACAGAGACAGAGAGAGAGACAGAGAGAGAGAGAGGGAAAGAGAGAGAGGGAAAGAGAGAGAGAGACAGGGTTATGAAGATAAATTCAAGAGTGCAAGAGTGCATCACTGCCCAAACTAACTCTAGTGAGTGTGGTTGTATCTGTGTGAGTGTGGGTGTGTGTGCACGTGCATGACTGCGCCTCTGTGGTCTATGTAAAGTGACGTGTGAAGTCATGCGGCCATCTGTCACAGATCAGAGATCAGAGAGAGATTAGGACGCAGAGATTATGGAGGAATAGAGAGACAGGAATAAAAAGGCCATCTCTTACTGACAGATCAACAACCTAACCTAAACCAGAGATATAGAACATGTCTATATCTGAAACCATGGAGTATATAGATAGAGTCTATATCTGAAACTATAGAGTATATAGATAGTCTATATCTGAAACCATAGAGTATATAGATATAGTCTATATCTGAAACCATAGAGTATATAGATAGAGTCTATATCTTAAACCATATATAGATAGAGTCTATATCTGAAACCATAGAGTATATAGATAGAGTCTATATCTGAAACCATAGAGTATATAGATAGAGTCTATATCTTAAACCATAGAGTATATAGATAGAGTCTATATCTTAAACCATAGAGTATATAGATAGAGTCTATATTTTACACAATAGAGTATATAGATAGAGTCTATATCTTAAACCATAGAGTATATAGATAGAGTCTATATCTGAAACCATAGAGTTTATAGATAGAGTCTATATCTGAAACCATAGAGTATATAGATAGAGTCTATATCTTAAACCATAGAGTATATAGATAGAGTCTATATCTTACACAATAAAGTATGTGTATGTGTATGTGTATGTGTGTGTGTGTGTGTGTGTGTGTGTGTGTGTGTGTGTGTGTGTGTGTGTGCGTGGGTGTGTGGGTGTGTGGGTGTGTGGGTGTGTGTACTCACAGAGACGTATGCAGTAAGGCAGGTGATGAGGGAAACAGTAATAGCATAGGGTATAGAGGTGTTGGGACTCTTGGCTTCCTCTCCTGTAGTAGCGATGATGTCAAACCCTATGAAGGCATAGAAACATGTTGCTGCTCCCTGCATCACCTGGTATAAACACACACAGGAGAGACATCGAGGTGAAGGGCTGTGTTTAAACACAATCACTTTTCGCATTATGATTCCACCAACAGTTGAGCTTGAGTTAGCCGCTAGTTAGCAATGTTGCTATCTAAACCTATCTCGTAAACTAGGAGAAGTTGACTAGTTGAATATCACAATTCATTGCATATCTGCATGCCTACCAATGTATGTGTGTAATAGCGTGTGCATATGTATATACGTCTGTTTGTGTGTCTCACCCCAGACCATCCGAAGGGTAGGAACCTTCCATCGTCCCAGTTGTGTCCGTTGACGAAGAAGAGTCCGGCCACCATCATGAAGACCCACACCATCAGGTTGATCACATTCAACACATTATTAAACCCTACTGAGTTCTTCACCCCCAGGGCCACGATCACTGTCACTATCACTGCTATCAGCAGGGCCAGGAGGTCTGGGTACGACTGCTCTCCTTTACCTAGAGGGGGAGCCGAGGGAGGGGAGGAGGAAGGGAGGGAAGGAAATAGTGAGGGGGGAGCAGAGGGGAGAGGAAGGGAGAGAGGGAGGGGAGGAGGGAGGGAGAGAGCGAGTTGGAGCAGAGGGGAGAGCGAGGGAGACAGATGGGGAGAGGGAGGGGGAGCAGAGAGCGAGGGAGAGAGGGATGGGGACAAGTAGTGAGGGTGGAGAGGATGGAGGGAGGGAGGAGGAGAGGGAGGGAGAGTTAAATACACACCACACCGAGAGGTAAACATACATTTTTTTATTTTACCTTTATTTTACCAGGAAAAGCCCATTGAGACCCAGACTCTCTTTTTCAAGGGAGACCTGGCCAAGAAAGCAGCAACAATCAATACATTACAGAATTAAAACATACAACAATACAATACAATTCAACTACATGATCCAGCCTAAAATAAGCATTTACACTCTTCTGTAACAGTCTCCCATAAAAAATGTAAACTCATTCAGTGGCACTAACATATCTAGATGAAGCATGGATTGTAGACTATTCCGTGCCTCTGGTGCACAAGACGAGAAGGCAGTCTTGCCTAATACTGTAAATGTCCTGTGGACTTTAAGTAGCAACCACCTAGCAGACCGGTATGGTAACTGCTGGTGGTGAAGGAGACCAGACTAAAAGGGCTTTGTAGATGAACACATACAAATGTAGCTTTCTGTGCATATAACCAATCTACCATTTGGTACAAGGTGCAATGGTGGGTGAGTGACTTGGCATTTGTAATAAAGCGGCTGCATGCATTTATAACAAGTCACCATAATCAACTACAGAGAGAAAAGTGGCCTGAACAAGCTTCTTTCTAGCCATAAGCGGGAAGCAAGCCTTATTATGAAAATAAAAGTCCAATTTCAATTTAAGCTTCCTCACAAGATTATCCATATGAACTTTAAAGGACAACTTGTCATCCAACCATATACTGTACCTAGGTATTTGTAGGATGACACTTTTTCAATGGATAAGCCACCAGATGTGGCAATGCTCACCTTCTCTGGCTGAGTGCGAGCTCTGATAAAGGTAATGAATTTAGTTTTTTGTACATTCAAGACCAGTTTGAGACCATAAAGGGAGGCCTGCAGTGACTGAAAAGCAGTGTGGAGCTCTTCAACAGCCTGAACCAGAGAAAGAGCACATTAATATATAACTGTATAATCTTTATATAAAAATACAACTTTGCTGGTTGCATTCCATTTCCCAAATCATTAATACAAATTGAGAACAACATAGGAGCTTAAATGGAACCCTGGGGCACACCTCTTTTAATCTCAAGAAAGCTAGACCATATTACCGCCGCACCGGCGGTCACAAGTCATGAAGGCAGTCAAATTCCACAAGACCGTATAGTCACAGTAATTAGGCTTGTCATTAGTAGCCTACCAAAATTTCTAACTGCCTGGTACTCAGCACTCTATTGTCCCTCTAATCACTCTGACATTAATGCAAATGTCTTCGAAATTGAATCAAACACTTCATGAGAGCCCATGAGCTAATGTTGCGCAACATTTCTATGCAATTGCGTTAGAAAACAGTGATGGCCCCTAATAAAAAGAGGAGGATCCCATCAGCTTTCTATAGGCTAGGCCTACTATATATATATTTCTCAACTTTCCTAATATTAAGCACATTGCCTATATTTACAATAACAGTATAGCCTACCTGGCTGGCATGAAAATAAACCACGGGAAAAACGTCCTCCATTTGCTATACAAGTGCATAGATGACATGCATTTTTTCCACTGCCCCTGTTTCGATACAGGTGAATGATAATGGTCCATTCTAAATCAAAACAAATGTCACACATATATTATTTAGTATATGTGTCAGAATGCGTGGTGTTCCACTAGCGGAAAGGACAGTCCAATATGGACTGACATAATACAGGAACAATAAAGCACACAAACATGGGGAAAACGGAGGGTTAAATAATGACCATGTAATTGGGGAATTGAAACCAGGTGTATAAGCCAAAGACAAAACAAATGGAAAATGAAAAGTGGATCGGCGATGGCTAGAAGGCCGGTGACGTCGACCGACGAACACCGCCCGAACAAGCGGAAGTCGGAAGTCGTGACAATATGTAAAGACAATATTAAATCAAGAATAGTCTGATGGGTGACAATATTAGCCTATCACTTGTGAATTATATATTATCACTTGTGAATGATTCCCAGCATAAGAAACAATGCCTTTTTTTTGCGACTTGTTCGAATCATAGTCGCACACCTCATGTAGCCTAACCCATAAGCCTATATGTTTTAATAAGGTTTGTATCACAACCAAAGTGGCCAAATAACTTCAAAATTAAGCACATTAATCCGCTTTACAAGGGGTGTAGAGCCTAACTGGCATACATAAGCAGTGTGTGAGTTTCAAGTTTGGGGAAGATCATTTTCACCATAAAAATGCATTATGCATTACATGCATAATTGCATTTTGCGGTCACTTTTAATAATGGTGCTTTCCACTATCCATTTGTTTTTTGTATGTTCTTTGTATGCCATTTTAATATCTCAGAATTAACCAATGATATTAGGCCACACTTGGCCATGATTACAGACACGTGTGTGTCCTTTGACAGTATATAAACGAGTCACCCCGCAGTGTTTGTGATTATACCCTGATGAAGACAGCTTGCCTGTCGAAACGTTGGACATAAAATATTTTTTTGCATCTGACCTCCTAGAGTGTGCGGCTCTTCTTTATTTTCAAGCTTTCCGCTAGTGGAACATTTGCGCTTATAGCCTACTACCATGTGCGCATTTTTGCACTTATAATGTGAAGAAATAGCCTAATAGTTTATCAACATTTTAAGCTAAACGTTCTGATCTGTTGCGTCAGCCTCATTGCATAAAAAAGTTTTTTTTGATGCGAGTGGTTGTATACATTTGGGATCTCGCATCCCACAACTGTCCCAGACTGTTTGGAATATTTATTTCTCACACAAAATATAGAATAGGTCGACTTTTGGTCTATGCGTGATAGTAGATTGACATAGCCTAGTGCTTTTGCTGTTCGTTAGGCCTACTCATCTTGTTGGCTGACGAAAAGTAAATGTGGACAGTTCATCCAATATCTTCAATATGCAACACGGAATTGGATAAGGTCGAGCGCAGTTGCGTCCACCATGTGTCTGTCTTCACTAGTAGCCTGTGAGAAAGACCCGATCACGTGACCGAGAGCCATGTGAGTGAGAGATGCTTTGGATTGCGCAGCACACTCAGGGTGCATTACGGCTACAAAGAGGATGCCATCGTTAAATTTGAGGCATTATCAAGTGCTTGTCAAATTGTGAATGAGAGACTAATGAAGTGCGTACAGCCTATGCAAAAAAACAACGCAGAGCTCATGCCTTTCAAGCGGCTTTTTTCAAATCATCATTAGAGTCGCATCATGCAGCCTTACAATGTATTAAAAATCAAAACATACAGCCCAACATTTGTATCACAACTAAAGGTACATGAATAACTCTAAATTAAGCATATAGGAGTACCTGTTTCTTTGTTAACCGCTCAACACAGAATAGCTGCATGTGTGCACTCCCTCAAATTGTTTGGAGAAAATATTTTATTCAGCTTTGTTCAATTGTATTCTTCATAATGTAAAATAATATAAAAGAATGCCAAGCAATAATAATCTTGTCTGCTAAATGAACTAGTGTATCCCATAGCCATTTGGCATAGCCACATCAGAACCTAACATAAGGACAACTCAGAGTATCAGAGTATGCTAATATTATATTAAATAGACTACAATTTCTTCATATCATGCTTATTTAGACCCGTGTAAAATAAATAATGGATTTATTGTGAAGGTGTAGGCTATATTACATGGACTTATTAGGCTTTTAAAATGTGTCGAAGCCAGGAGATGCTAAATGTGTTTATGTTAATTAACGGTCAATTACCGTGAGACCAACAGTTATCTGCTTGACAATCACCGACTGGCAAAATATCGTGACCGCCACAGCCCTAATCCCGCTCAGTATGTTATTTTCTATTAAGATGTTTTTTTAACTGTGAGTTCACTAGGGATTCATAGACTTTGGTCAGGATAGGGAGTTGTCATCTGAGGGATCTCCACCCTTTAGCAGTGGGAGGACATAAGCTGATTTCCAAATGATGGGAATGGAATTGGTCAAGAGACTGAAGTTGAAAATGTGAGCCACAGGTTCAGTAATAATACCAGCTGCTATCTTTAAGAGGTAGGGATCCAGGTTGTCTGGACCTGCAGACTTTTTAGTGTCTATTGCCTTTAGTGCTTTATAGACCTCAGCATAAGAAACAGGCTCAAAGTTAAAATGGTTCACATGAGGGCTTATATAATAGTTTACTGTAACAGAGCTTACATTAGATGCCTGGGCCCCAACATGATCAAAAACTGAACCAGCAGAACAAACATGAACACACACTGTCAACACTGTGTGAGTGTGTGTGTGTGTGTGTGTGTGTATGTGTGTGTGTGTGTGTGTGTGTGTGTGCGTGCGTGTGTGTGCGCATGTGTGCATGTATGTGTGCATGTATGTGTGTGAGCAGAGGGAATGGATGGCAGGCTAGACGGCCAGCGGTTGGAAAGTTACCATTTCCTTTTCCTGTTAGAGAGATTTTGTCTCCCTCTGTCTGTTTCCACAGTTCCTAGGCTGTCACACAACTGTCACAACCCTGTAGCAGAACCCTCGCTACAATCCACAAACAGGAAAAGCAGTGTTCATCTGTTATGTTGAGGAATGAGCTTGTTTCTATACTGCTAGCCCTTCTAGACGCCAGGCTCACATTCAGGAAGGTGAAACCTACTGACTTGTATTATTACTTGGCCTGTCAGAAAGACATGGCTGTTCAACGCACTATATTTCTATGCTGGACACAGCCCAGGTCTCAGGGAAGATGTCACAGCAACTGGAAACACCACACACACACCCACACAAACATACAGCACACACCCTCCTCCCTTTTCCACCCCCTCCCTCCCTCCTCACTCCCACACCCTCCCCTCTCCTCCCCCCCTCCAGACTCACCCAGGCCGTTGAGTGTTCCGATGTGCGTAGTCATAAACGTAGAGATGCTTTTATTGGCTAGTGAGTCCGCCATGCTGCTGAGAGCCGACGCCCCCGCGGCTGTACCAATCAGGTACTCCAGGATCAGGTTCCAGCCAATGAAAAAAGCCACACACTCCCCCACTGTCACGTAGCTATAGGTGTAGGCTGAGCCTGTTGTCTTGGGAACGCGAACCCCAAATTCAGCATAACACACTCCTGAAGGGGAGACGCACAAATATCATGTAACTGTGTGTATGTGTGTGCGTGTGTGTGTGTGTGTCATTACCTGACAGTATAGAGGCGACAGCAGCGATGATGAAGGAGACGATGACACCAGGTCCGGCCATCTCCTTAGCAACCAGCCCAGAGACCACGTACATCCCCGTGCCAACGCAGCTGCCCACCCCTAGTGACACCAGGTCTACCGTGGACAACACCCTCGCTAGTTTGGTGCCATGGCTGCTGGTACCACCTGTACACACACACTTACATTAGCATACAAACACACACCTTAACATAAAACACACGTTAATATAACCCACACATATATATCCACACATACTTTATACCCCCACACACACACACATATACACACATTCCCACCTTCATTCACACCCCTAGAGACCCCCTGTAAACACCTACCTGTCCCAGAGTCCAGCATGCTCTCTACCGGTTTGGTCCTGAGGACTCTGGAGGTGAAGGAGTGCCATCCTGCCCGCCACTGGACACGCTGCAGCTTACCACGCAGACCTGACATACTGAGGTCACAGGTCAGGGGTTAAAGGTCAAGAGAGGGTTTCCGCTTTTTTTCTCTATTTTCTCTATACGTCCTCTGACGTTCACTTTTTTCACTCTCGAAAAGAACGTTTATCCTTGTGAAGATGGGCTGAGTGGGAGAGAGGAAGAAAAGGGTATTCTCTCTGGTAGTCAGATGAGGGGGGGTGTCAGCAGTTCCTCATGGTGATATAGAGGTGTTGTCTGTTGTCTCAGGTGTCAATCTGTAACAGAAAACCCCATGTTTTTACACATACAGTACAGTACAGCTGACAACATATGACACCATGTCTGTGTCTTGTCCACAGCTGTTTGACAGTTACAGTCACATTGGCGAAGATATGGCTGGCTATACATCCTTTACTGTAAACACACACACACACATACACACACATACATGTGCACACAGCGAGGTGTGTTAGAGAATGAGTTTCTACCTGAACACAGAGAACTAACTTTCAGCTGGTCCTTGTAGACCTGTTGTTATAGCAACCATCTCATTACCCCACGTCATATCCGTCGGTGTGTGTATGTGTGTGTGTGCGTGCATGCGTGCGTGTGTTCCAGATGACTGTGTTGTGTTGTAACTTCCTGAGTCATCATCACGTCCTGATTAGATCTGACCTGAGAAGAACTCAGAGCTGATGGACTGTAAGGACTCAACTCCTCCACTCCCCCCAATCTGACAGAACACATTGTTCTGTTACAGACCCACACAAGCACACACAATATAATTGCAGCCATAGACAAATAATTACAGGGTTGTGCATCCCAAATGGCACCCTATTCCCGATATAGTGCACTACTTTAGTCCAGAGTACTAGTCAAAAGTAGAGCCCTATAAAGGGAATAGGGCTCTATTTGAGACACAATCATGGATTCAACCTTCGATCCACAAATCCCCTGTACTCTGCCCAGTCAGTCAATGACTGCACTCATTGAAGATGATTGAATAAAACCATTTGGTCTAAAGTGAATAAGAGTTAATACATAGTCAGTAAGTACGGCCCGGGTAGGAAAATAACCTGCTCAGATTACTGCTATTACTGCCAAGCTCTTTCCCTCTTTCAATGATCTTTCTTTCTTTCTCTCTGTTTTCTCTATTATTCCCCCTCTGTCTGCACTCAGGAAGAGGGGGAGAAATCATTTATGTAAAGTGGGCCAACGCACCTCTCAATCATCGAACACACACACACACACACACACACACTACACACACACGCCTCTCAGTCATCAACCACTTAAACGAGGCCTGCAATTACCCAGCTGTTTAACCACAGCGGTTGTATGTGTGTGTGTGTGTGTGTGTTTGTGTGCGTTTCAGTTTAACCACAAAGCAAGGCACAATACAGGAGAGCGGTGGGCATGGCAGCTGTTGTCCTGGCATAGTGTGGATAATAGAACATAAAGGATAAGAAAGGAGGGATGATGATGGAGGGATGAGCAGCAGACTGACAAAGCAGCTCATCTGTTTCCATCAGACACAGTATTGATCTCAAACACAATGCGATATGATCTATCCTCCCCAACTAGAAGAACAGGAGTAAACAACCCATTACAATGTCCAGCCGTCCTCGGTCTGTCGATCGGTCTGTCTGTCCGTCCATCTGTCTGTCATCTGGTTTCCTAATCATCCACCATAATAATCAATTATTGTTATTCAATCAGCCAATCAATGTCTGTACATTATGCCTTGAATCTATTCTTCCACACCCAGAAATCTGCTACTTTTATTCTCTGTCCCCAACGCACTAGATGACCTGTTCTATAGGCTTTAGCCGTACCTACTCCTCCTTTTATCCTACTCCTCCTCTGTTCCTCTGGTGATGTAGAGGTTAATCCAGGCCCTGTAGCCCCCAGTTCCACTCCTATTCCCCAGGCGCTATCATTTGTTGACTTCTGTTACCGTAAAAGCCTTGGTTTCATGCATGTTAACATCAGTTTTTTTTACTGCTTTAGCACACTCCGCCAACCCTGATGTCCTGGCCGTGTCTGAATCCTGGCTTAGGAAGGCCACCAAAAATTCTGAAATTTCCATCCCCAATACAACATTTTCCATCAATATAGAACTGCCAAAGGGGGTGGAGTTGCAATCTACTGCAGAGATAGCCTGCAGAGTTCTGCTATCCAGGTCTGTGCCCAAACAGTTCGGGCTTCTACTTTTAAAAATCCACCTTTCCAGAAATAAGTCTCTCACTGTTGCCACTTGTTACAGACCCCCCTCAGCCCCCAGCTGTGCCCTGGACACCATATGTGAATTAATTGCCCCCCATTTATCTTCAGAGTTTGTACTGTTAGGTGACCTAAACTGGGATATGCTTAACACCCCGGCCGTCCTACAATCTAAGCTAGATGCCCTCAATCTCACCCAAATTATCATGGGACCTACCAGGTATAACCCCAAATCCGTAAACACGGGCACCCTCATAGATATCAGCCTGACCAACCTGCCCTCTAACTACACCTCTGCTGTCTTCAACCAGGACCTCAGCGATCACTGCCTCATTGTCTGCGTCCGTAATGGGTACGCGGTCAAACGACCACCCCCCATCACTGTCAAACGCTCCCTAAAACACTTCAGCGAGCAGGCCTTTCTAATCGACCTGGCCCGGGTATCCTGGAAGGATATTGACCTCATTCCATCAGTAGAGGATGCCTGGTTATTCTCTAAAAGAGCTTTCCTCACCATCTTAAATAAGCATGCCCCATTCAATTTTTTTTTTAACCAGGAACAGATATAGCCCTTGGTTCACTCCAGACCTGACTGCCCTTGACCAGCACAAAAACATCCTGTGGCATACTGCATTAGCATTGAATAGCCCCCGTGGTATGCAACTGTTCAGGGAAGTTAGGAACCAATATACACAGGCAGTTAGGAAAGCAAAGGCTAGCTTTTTCAAACAGAAATTTGTATCCTGTAGCACAAACTCCAAAAAGGTCTGGGACACTGTAAAGTCCATGGAGAATAAGAGCACCTCCTCCCAGCTGCCCACTGCACTGAGGCTAGGAAACACTGTTTCCACCGATAAATCAACGATAATTGAGAATTTCAATAAGCATTTTTCTATGGCTGGCCATGCTTTCCACCTGGCTACCCCGGTCAACAGCCCTGCACCCCCCCACAGCAATTTGCCCAAGCCTCCCCTATTTCGCCTTCACCCAAATCCAGATAGCTGATGCTCTGAAAGAGCTGCAAAATCTGAACCCCTACAAATCAGCTGGGCTAGACAATCTGGACCCTCTCTTTCTAAAATTATCCGCCGCAATTGTTACAACCCCTATTACTAGCCTGTTCAACCTCTCTTTCGTATCGTCTGAGATCCCCAAAGACTGGAAAGCTGCCGCGGTCATCCCCCTCTTCAAAGGGGGAGACACTCTAGACCCAAACTGTTACAGACCTATATCTATCCTACCCTGCCTTTCTAAGGTCTTTGAAAGCCAAGTTAACAAACAGATCACCGACCATTTCGAATCCCACCGTACCTTCTCTGCTATGCAATCTGGTTTCCGAGCTGGTCATGTGTGCACCTCAGCCACGCTCAAGGTCCTAAACGATATCATAACCGCCATCGATAAAAAGACAATACTGTGCAGCCGTATTCATTGACCTGGCCAAGGCTTTCGACTTTGTCAATCACCGCATTCTTATCGGCAGACTCAACAGCCTTGGTTTATTCCATGTGTAACTCTGTGTTGTTATTTGTGTCGCACTGCTTTGCTTTATCTTGGCCAGGTCGCAGTTGTAAATGAGAACTTGTTCTCAACTTGCCTACCTGGTTAAACGGTGAAATAAAAAATAAAAAATAGCGTGATTCATTGTTGGAAGAGAGTGCTTAGCTGTGTGTTCCAGCCAACATTCTGTCTGACTTACAGAACGTACATCCTGATTCAGCTTCTGGAACTCAGTACCTTAATAAAGCTAAGAGCCTCATTCAGTCCAATCTGGCAACCAATTCAGTCCAATCTGGCAACCAATTCAGTCCAATCTGGCAACCGACAATGTTCTGATATGGCAACCACTGGACTTCTGAGTAGGTCAGAGTCAGAGAGAGGGTCTGTCATCATTGAGTATAGGACCTGACTCAGGAGAAAGGTTCTCTCTCTCTTTCTCTCTCCAGTGCTGAGTTCAAGAGTGTAGTGAGAGTGGGAAAGACAGGTGGAATGCAGCTCTCTCTCTCTCTCTCTCTCTCTCTCTCTCTCTCTGTGTGTTCCTTTGAATGACCTTGTATCTGATAACCATGGTAGCCATATTGCCAAACTGTGACACATATCTAAAAGGATTAGTAACAACACCAATACACTGTACACATCACTAGGGCCCAGAGTTTATCCCGACCACGTGGCCTGATCTGGTAAAACTCTAGTCTTTCTCTCCTCCCCCAGTAGACAGGATGAGATGAAAGAAGAGGAGGAGAGGAGAGTAATTCTATTAAACTACAGTTAAAGTCTGCCTATTCATTTCCTTTCATTACACGTGCGGTAAGATCACAGAGATAACAGTATAATGGGAACAAACACCTCCCACACTTGACCCTCATGCCCCCCCCCTCCCCTTCTCGCTCTCTATCTCTCTATATATCTACGTGGCCTGTAGTCTGGTAGGGGGTGTGCTGCTGATGACGGAGATGCAGATGGCTCTGTGACGTCTGTGAGGCTGCCATTAACAAACCAAATCAGGTTGTGTGTGTTCTTGTGAGAGGGTGAGTCACACATGCAATAGAACAAGGGTTATGACATCATCTACACACAACAACAATCTATCAAGCAATCAAACAAAGGGCACTTTGCGCAAATACACAAACACACAGTATAAGGGAACACAAACACACACACAAACACACACACACGCAAACACACACAAAGCTGCAACCTGTGGCTCAGTGATGTTTCATCATTACGCATTACACACACATACAAGCACACACCTGTTGACAGAATGATTGATCTAAATCCATTTCAAACAAGCTTATAGGGAGCAGTCGATGTTACTCCCCATGACATCTAGCCATGAATGAATCAACTGGTATCCCCATGAAGGTTAAACACATCTTGTGGTCTTCCTTGGCATGACGGGAATGTAGCCAAAGTAATACAACATAACAGATGACTATTATCAAGACTTTATCAACACCATATTTTTGCAATAAGGCCCGAGGGGGTGTGGTATATGGCCAGTATACCACGGCTAAGTGCTGTTCTTAGGCACAACGCAACTCAGAGTGCCTGGACACATCCCTTACCCGTGATATAATGGCTATATACCACAAATCCCTGAGGTGCCTTATTGCTATTATAAACTGGTTACCAATGTAATTAGAGCAGTAAAAATGAATGTTTTGTCATATCCGTGGTATACGGTTTGATATACCACAGCTGTCAGCCAATCAGCATTTAGGGCTTGAACCACCCAATTTATAATTCCTGTAAATTAATTACAGCTGCTTTCAGCACCATGGCCAGCACCACACAGATGGAGAGGGAGAGAGAGGGAGATGTAAAAGAGTGAGAGAGCAGAGAGAGGGGGGAGTGGGTGAGGAAGAGAGGAATAGGAAGAAAAGAAACAAGGGGAGGAATGGGTGATGGAGAGAGAGAGAGAGAGAGAGAGAGAGAGAGAGAGAGAGAGATGGAGAGAAAGAGAGAGAACTCTCATGACATTAGAGATTAGCTTGTTCTCAGGCTCCAGGCTTTTTGACACACATACCTATCTCAACATCTCAGTGTGTGCATGTGTGTGTGTGTGTGTGTGTGTGTGTGTGTGTGTGTGTGTTTAAACCTCAGCCCTAAATAATTGAAATCAATGTTTCCAGCTTTTGGCTTCTCAGACAGAGAGAGGAATGTGTGTGAAGGCTCTGATGACAATACTGCAGTTACAGAGCTCTCTTTGATCCCTCTCCCTCTTTCTCTCACTCTCTCTCTGCAATCTCTCTCATGTTCTCTCTCTCTCTCAAACCCAGAGAGGATGGAAAGTCATAACACAATAATATACAGTAACTACCCTATCCTACCCTACCATAACCAACCCTATCCTTACCTATCCTATACTAAACGAGTTGTACCTCCCAACAAATCTGCTCCCAAGAGAGTTTCCCCAACTGCACAAGTTCAGATGCCGCCCACCCCACACCTCCACACGCACGCTTTCATCTATAGAAAAATACAGCCTGATTCTTGCAGAGGATAGGCGTGCACATGGGCGTGCACCCTACACACGCAGACATGATTCTATAAACCGGATGATAAGCATCCATTTCGTACGGTCTCTCTCTCTTTCACACACACACACACACACACACACACACACACACACACACACACACACACACACACACACACACACACACACACACACACACACACACACACACACACACACACACACACCAGACCGTAGCCTTATGTCTATCTAGAGGTCCTTCTATTATAAAATAGCGATCAGATGAGATGTAGCCTACTACGTGATGATATCAGGCAGATCTCAACTTTTATTCTAGCTGTTGATAAACAAATACCTTTATGTCGGGTAATGTAATAACGAAATCGTATCTTCCTCTCGGCTCTTTCTTCTGGTGCCTAATGCAGCTACAACGGGGATGCGAGTCCCCACCCCTAACACATACACACGCACATGCACGGCGAGCAGGTGTGACTCAAGAAGGAAGCATTTTATCATCAAACAACAACGCGATCAACTGCAGGACACACATACACACCACGGGTCGAATACGCCATTTTCACTTTCACACACACATAAACAATGACGACACAGACAGAGAGTGTGGGACAGAGATGGAGAGAAAGGATGCGAGAGAAACAAATTCACTTACGTATTCTACCGTGACCCAGGCAGATTAGAGGATGCTCGCTCTCCCCCGGAAAGGCTCGAGCTCCATGTCGGTTGCTGCTGCAGTCTCTCTCTTCTCTCTCTCGCCCTTTCTCGCTCGTCCTTTCTCGCTCTCTCTCTCTCCTTCTCTTCCCTCTCTCTCTTCTCCTTCTCTCTCTTCAGCAGCAGCAGCATCTCGCGCATCACCAGGAGGCGGTGGGAACCGAGAGCCTTTTAAATCATTCAGAAGCCTGCTTACACCACGTGACCAGTAATCTATTATTTAGTTATACCCCTTCTCTCCCTTCTCTACCGCCTCCTCCTCCCGCAGCCGAATGTCACTTCGTGACGTCTCTTTCGTTCTCTGAAGTTCCTCCGCCCGTCTGGTTCAATAGACTATAAACGGAGAGAGGCATAGGCTAGCTATATCATTTCTAAGAGCTCTTGTTTAGGCTACCCTAGATACCATTAACCAACTTGATATTATCCTATTGTAGGCCTATGTAGCCTGCTATGCTGTAAACAATTCTATTTTACAATTCAAAAGGTAGGCCTACTGGAAAATAACCCTAATCTTCCTTTTGTTCCTGTTTAGCTGATTTTACGTAGTCTAAATAGCTTGCAAGGTAGATAGATGATCTATCGATCAGTGGAGGCTGGTGGGAGGACCTATAGGAGGACAGGCTCATTGTAATGGCTGGAGTTTAATTAATGGAACGGAGTCAAACATGTCGTTTTCATATGTTTGACGTCTTTGATACGCTTCCAATAATTCCATTCCAGTCATTTCAATAAGCCCATCCTCCTATAGTTCCTCCCACCAGCCTCCACTGCTATCTATAGCTTATAGATGATTTCATGTTTATGTTTTTTTGTTCGGTCTGGTCGGGTAACAAATAAATTGCCATGTAATCGGCCTATTATATTACGTATTGTTGTTTTTTCCCACACTTTCTGCTTGAGGCCCTTTCATTTGGCAAGTAATTGCTCTGGCTGCACAAGGAGATCTATGCGGGGGGAAATTACCCGTGGTAGCTGCAGCAACATGTTCCTACAACCTCCTAGTATAAAAAGCTACCCGATATTTAGCGGTGACATTTCCACTGAAAGATCTGTGTAAGTACCCCATTACAATTTACATCAGTCTAGAGGGTTTAATACGAAGCATTATAATCCAGATACAGAGACACGATGGTTAGAAGTAGGCTAGAGTCAGGGTTAGCTAGCTCGGCTACAAGGCCTGTGACCTACTGTAACAGTTGAGATAGTCCTAGTAGTTTTTTTAGTTAGTTTTTTTTTTTTTTTAAACATGATGATCTATATTTTATGGTCAGTTCACAACTCCTGGCACTAGTAATCATGATATACATGGGCGTAGCAGCCAGGGGTAAAAAATGTAGAATACACAAGGTGCAACTTCCAAACTTGGTTGTGCATCAACAGTTTTCCACTTGTTATATGGCACTCACTGACAGTAAAACTGCAACAACAAACAGTGACGTAAAGCAAACTTGTGGCTCTGATCGCATGTGTGGGTTTGGATGTTGGTAGGCAGACCCAAGAGCCACTGCGGCCCCCATCAAAGTTGACCATCCCTGGTCTAGAGGGTGTATGATACCCACGGAGAGACAGACAGACAGAGAGGCCACAAACAAACCAACAGGGAAGATGGTGAGAAGTACCTCTCCAAGTTCATAGAGTTCATAGACTGATGATCTGTCATAGTTTGAATCAATCTGAATAATCATATGATCTCTGATGAAATTATAGCCACTTAAGTAGTGGGTGTATTGTATGTGTTCACTTCTTGCAGGAGACAGGCAGCCATGATTATATTTTATTTTGGATAATAAGTGGAGATTCATTCATTTCAGTCTGACCTTTCATGCCTTTATTTATTTTTTATTTAAATGTTTTTAACTGTATTTGCTGGTTATTATTACAGTATAATAAAAATGTGACGTTAAGTTTCAACCCGTACAGTATGTACAGCAGCAGTAGTAACAACCTGACATAGTGGAAATGAGAAAAACACTAGGAAATGAGTCATACAGTAGCAGAGAAAGAGTACCAAATAGTTGTTTAATTTAATATACCCCCTACTGTTATGAAATATTCAGCAGCCATGTTATTGCCCATAGCTACAGTATGTATCCATGTGACCCCATATATATATATATATTGTGTGTATGTGTATGTGTGTGCGTGTGTGTGTGCGAGAGAGAGAGATGAGTCACTCAGAGAGAAGGGCAATGTCAGACTTCCGTGCCCACTACCCAGAATCCCACGCTGCAGAGCGGTGAAGTCACACAACCGAAGGGTGAGAGTGACCCCTGCTTCACACACACACACACACACACACTCCCTATAACAACTCACTTCCATTAGAATCTCATCTTCTCTGTCTTGGTAAAATAACTTGTGGGAATATTAAATATTCACAATCTCCTCAGTCAAACTACTGCCTGCCATTGTAGTGGAGGTGGTTCAGTGAACTACACTTGTATTAAATGCCTCAAGACTTGTGTTAGCTCCCAGGACTAGGAACTTGTGTTTGCTCCCAGGACTAGGAGCTTGTGTTAGCTCCCAGGACTAAGATCTTGTGTTAGCTCCCAGGACTAAGATCTTGTGTTAGCTCCCAGGACTAAGATCTTGTGTTAGCTGCCAGGACAAAAATCTTGTTTTAGCTCCCGGGACTAGGATATTGTGTTAGCTCCCAGGACTAAGATCTTGTGTTAGCTCCCAGGACTAAGATCATGTGTTAGCTCCAAGGACTATGATCTTCTGTTAGCAGCCAGGACTAAGATCTTGTGTTAGCTCTCAGGACTAAGATCTTGTGTTAGCTCCCAGGACTAAGATCTTGTCTTAGCTCCCATGACTAAGATCATGTTTTAGCTGCCAGGACTAAGATCTTGTGTTAGCTCACAGGACTAAGATCATGTTTTAGCTGCCAGGACTAAGATCTTGTGTTAGCTGCCAGGACAAAGATCTTGGATTAGCTCACAGGACTAAGATCTTGGATTAGCTCACAGGACTAAGATCTTGTGGCGTGCAGACAGGGGCAGACATAGTAATGCAAATGAATGGCACAGGAGAAGATGGCTGCCGTTTTACAGTCTCCTAACCAATTGTGCTATTGTGTGTGTTTTCTTCGCATTATTTGTAACTTAGTTTGTACATAATGTTTCTACCATCGTCTCTTATGATCGAAAAGAGCTTCTAAATATCAGGACAGAGATTACTCACCTCGTACTGGAAGAAGATTTGTTCTTTAACGAGTCGGACGCAAAGGATTTACTTCAGACACCCGACATGGCCCTCATCCCTGTGATTCGCAGGAGAATAGAAAGAGACGCAGATATCGGGAACGTAGGTCTGGGTGCCTTGTAAGGATCCGACGGTGAGTTGGTAATCTGCCTTTACCATCAGTCCTATTAGCCAACGTGCAATCATTGGATAACAAAATAAACGAGCTACGGTCATGAATATCCTACCAACGGGACATTAAAAACTGTAATATCTTATGTGTCAGAGTCGTGGCTGAACAACGAAATGGATAACATACAGATGGCGGGGTTTACGCAGATAGAAAAGCCGCCTCTGGTAAGACAAGAGGTGGCGGTCTGTGTATATTTGTAAACAACAGCTGGTGCACAAAATCTAATATTAAGGAAGTCACAAGATTTTGATCGCCTGAGTATCTCAGGATAAGCTGCAGACCACACTATTTACCAAGAGAGTTTACATCTATATTTTTCTTAGCTGTCTATTTACCACCACAAACCGATGCTGGCACTAAGACCGCACACAATGAGCTGTATAAGGCCATAAGCAAACAGGAAAATGCTCACCCAGAAGCTGCGCTCCTAGTGACCAGGGACCTTAATGCAGGGAAACTTAAATCCTTTTTACCTAATTTCTACCAGCTGTTAAATGTGCAACCAGAGGGGAAAAAAACTGTAGACCACCTATACTCCACACACAGAGACGCGTACAAAGTTCTCTCACCCTCCATTTGGAAAATCTGACCATAATTCTATCCTCTTGGTTCCTGCTTACAAAAACTAAAGCAGGAAGCACCAGTGACTCGGTCAATAAAGAAGTGGTCAGATGATGCAGATGCTAAGCTACAGGACTGTTTTGCTAGCACAGACTGGAATATGTTCTGTGATTCTTCCCGATGGCATTGAGGAGTACACCACATCAGTCACTGGCTTCATCAATAAGTGCATCGATGACGTTGTCCCTACAGTGACAGTACGTACATACCCCAACCAGAAGCCATGGATTACAGGCAACATCTGGGTAGAGATACCACTTTCAAGAAGCGGGACTCTAACCCGGACGCTTATAAGAAATCCCGCTATGCCGTTCGGCGAACCATCAAACAGGCAAAGCGCAATACAGGACAAAGATTGAATCGTTCTACACCGGCTCCTACGCTTCGCCAGATGTGGCAGGGTTGCAAACTTTTACAGACTACAAAGGGAAGAACAGCCATGAGCTTCCCAGTGACACAAGCCTACCAGACAAGCTAAATTACGTCTATGCCCGCTTCGAGGAAAGCAACACTGAAGCATACATGAGAGCATAAGCTGTTCTGGACGACTGTGTGATCACGCTCTCTGTAGCCGATGTGAGTAAGACCTTTAAACAAGTCAACATTCACAAGGCCGCAGGGCCAGACCGATTACCAGAATGTGTACTCCGAGCATGCGCTGACCAACTGGCAAGTGTCTTCACTGACATTTTCAACCTGTCCCTGACGGAGTCTGTAATACCAACATGTTTCAAACAGACCACCAAAGTCCCTGTGCCCAAGAACACTAAGGTAAACTGCCTAAATGACTACCGACCCGTAGCACTCATGTCTGTAGCCATGAAGTGCTTTGAAAGGCTGGTCATGGCTCACAACACCATTGTCCCAGAAACCCTAGACCCACTCCAATTTGCATACTTCCCCAACAGATCCAAAGATGATGCAATCTCTATTGTACTCCACACTGCCCTTTCCCACCTGGACAAAAGGAACACCTATGTGAGAATGTTATTCATTGACTACAGCTCAGCGTTTAACACCATAGTGCCCTCAAAGCTCATCATTAAGCTAAGGACCATGAGACTAAACACCTCCCTCTGCAACTGGATGTCTGGATTTCCTTACCCCCAGGTGGTAAGTGTAGGTAACAACACATCTGCCACGCTGATCCTCAACATGGGGGCCCCTCAAGGGTGCGTGCTCAGTGCCCTCCTGTACTCCCTGTTCACTCATGACTGCATGGCCAGGAACGACTCCAACACCATCATTAAGTTTGCCAATGGCACAACAGTTGTAGGCCTGATCACCAACAATGATGAGACAGCCTATAGGGAGGAGGTCAGAGACCTGGCCGTGTGGTGCCAGGACAACAACATCTACCTCAACGTGATCAAGACGTAGGAGATGATTGTGGACTACGGGGCTGTAGTGGAGCAGGTTGAGAGATTCAAGTTCCTTGGTGTCCACATCACCAACAAACTTTCATAGTCCAAACACACCAAGACAGTCGTGAAGAAGGCATGACAAAGCCTATTCCCCATCAAGAGACAAAAAATATGTCGCATGGGTCCTCAGATCCTCAAAAGGTTCTACAGCTGCACCATCGAGAGCATCCTGACTGGTTGATTCATGGACTCTGTACCGGTACCCAATGTATATAGCCTCGTTACTGTTATTTTACTGCTGCTCTATTTTACTGCCACCCTTTGCCTTCAGAACATCCTCAATTCCTCAGAGCATGGACTCTAAAAGGTGTCAAAAGTGATGGGATGCTGGCCCATGTCACGGGTGCACCTCAGCCACGCTCAAGGTACTAACAATATCATAACCGCCATCGATAAGAGAGTTACTGTGCAGCCGTATTCATTGACCTGGCCAAGGCTTTCGACTCTGTCAATCACCACATCCCTATTGGCAGACTCAACCGCCTTGGTTTCTCTAATGATTGCCTCGCCTGGTTCACCAACTACTTTACAGACAGAGTTCAGTGTGTTAAATCGGAGGGGCTGTTGCCCGGGTCTCTGGCAGTCTCTATGGGGGTGCCACAGGGTTCAATTCTTGGGCCAACTCTCTTCTCTGTATACATCAATGATGTCGCTTTTGCTGCCGGTGATTCTCTGATCCACCTCTATTCAGACGACACCATTCTGTATACTTCTGGCCCTTCTTTGGACACTGTGTTAACTAACCTCCAAACGAGCTTCAATGCCATACAACACTCCTTCAGTGGCCTCCAACTGCTCTTAAACTCTAGTAAAACCAAATGCATGCTTTTCAACCATTCGCTGCCTGCACCCGCCCGCCCAACTAGCATCACTACCCTGGACGGCTCTGACCTAAAATATGTGGACAACTACAAATACCTAGGTGTCTGGCTAGACTGTAAACTCTCCTTCCAGACTCACATTAAACATCTCCAATCCAAAATGTAATCTAGAATCGGCTTCCTATTTCGCAACAAAGCCTCCTTCACTCATGCTGCCAAACTTGCACTAGTAAAACTGACTATCCTACCGCTCCTCGACTTCGGTGATGTCATCGACAAAACATCTTCCAATACTCTACTCACCAAAGCCCCTTATACCACCCACCACTGCGATCTGTTTGCTCTAGTCGGCTGGCCCTCGCTACATACTCGTCATCTACAAGTCCCTGCTTGGTAAAGCCCCGCCTTATCTCACCTCGCTGGTAAACATAGCAGCACCCACCTGTAGCACGCGCTCCAGCAGGTATATCTCACTGGTCACCTCCAAAGCCAATTCCTCATTTGGCCGCCTTTCCTTCCAGTTTTCTGCTGCCAATGACTGAACGAACTACAAAAATCACTGAAGCTGGAGACACTTACAGTGGGGCAAAAAAGTATTTAGTCAGCCACCAATTGTGCAAGTTCTCTCACTTAAAAAGATGAGAGAGGCCTGTAATTTTCATCATAGGTACACTTCAACTATGACAGACAAAATGAGGAAAACAAATCCAGAAAATCACATTGTAGGATTTTTAATGAATTTATTTGCAAATTATGGTGGAAAATAAGTATTTGGTCACATACAAACAAGCAAGATTTCTGGCTCTCACAGACCTGTAACTTCTTCTTTAAGAGGCTCCTCTGTCCTCCACTCGTTACCTGTATTAATGGCACCTGTTTGAACTTGTTATCAGTATAAAAGACACCTGTCCACAACCTCAAACAGTCACACTCCAAACTCCACTATGGCCAAGACCAAAGAGCTGTCAAAGGACACCAGAAACAAAATTGTAGACCTGCACCAGGTTGGGAAGACTGAATCTGCAATAGGTAAGCAGCTTGGTTTGAAGAAATCAACTGTGGGAGCAATTATTAGGAAATGGAAGACATACAAGACCACTGATAATCTTCCTCGATCTGGGGCTCCATGCAAGATCTCACCCGTGGGGTCAAAATGATCACAAGAACGGTGAGCAAAAATCCCAGAACCACACGGGGACCTAGTGAATGACCTGCAGAGAGCTGGGACCAAAGTAACAAAGCCTACCATCAGTAACACACTACGCCGCCAGGGACTCAAATCCTGCAGTGCCAGACGTGTCCCCCTGCTTAAGCCAGTACATGTTCAGGCCCGTCTGAAGTTTGCTAGAGAGCATTTGGATGATCCAGATGAGGATTGGGAGAATGTCATATGGTCAGATGAAACCAAAATAGAACTTTTTGGTAAAAACTCAACTCGTCGTGTTTGGAGGACAAAGAATGCTGAGTTGCATCCAAAGAACACCATACCTACTGTGAAGCATGGGGGTGGAAACATCATGCTTTGGGGCTGTTTTTTCTGCAAAGGGACCAGGACGACTGATCCGTGTAAAGGAAAGAATGAATGGGGCCATGTATCGTGAGATTTTGAGTGAAAACCTCCTTCCATCAGCAAGGGCATTGAAGATGAAACGTGGCTGGGTCTTTCAGCATGACAATGATTCCAAACACACCGCCTGGCAACGAAGGAGTGGCTTCGTAAGAAGCATTTCAAGGTCCTGGAGTGGCCTAGCCAGTCTCCAGATCTCAACCCCATAGAAAATCTTTGGAGGGAGTTGAAAGTCCGTGTTGCCCAGCGACAGCCCCAAAACATCACTGCTCTAGAGGAGATCTGCATGGAGGAATGGGCCAAAATACCAGCAACAGTGTGTGAAAACCTTGTGAAGACTTACAGAAAACGTTTGACCTCTGTCATTGCCAACAAAGGGTATATAACAAAGTATTGAGATAAACTTTTGTTATTGACCAAATACTTATTTTCCACCATAATTTGCAAATAAATAAATAAAAAATCCTACAATGTGATTTTCTGGATTTCTTTCTCTCATTTCGTCTGTCATAGTTGAAGTGTACCTATGATGAAAATTACAGGCCTCTCTCATCTTTTTAAGTGAGAGAACTTGCACAATTGGTGGCTGACTAAATACTTTTTTGCCCCACTGTATCTCCCTCACTAGCTTTAAGCACCAGCTGTTAGAGCAGCTCACAGATCACTGCACCTGTACATAGCCCAACCAACTACCTCATCCCATACCGTATTCATTTATTTATCTTGCTCCTTTGCATCCCAGTATTTTTACTTTGCACATTTCATCTACTGCACATTTACCATTCCAGTGTTAAATCGCTATACTGTAATTCCTTCGCCACCATGGCCTATTTATTGCCTTACGTTCCTTATCTTACCTCATTTGCACACATTGTATATAGACGTTTTTGTTTTCTACTGTATTATTAACTGTGTGTTTGTTTACTCCAATGTGTAACTATGTGTTGTTGTATGTGTTGGATTGCTTTGCTTTATCTTGGCCAGGTTGCAGTTGTAAATGAGAACTTGTTCTCAACTTGCCTACCTGGTTAAATAAAGGGGAAAAAAATAAATAAAAAATAAAAATGTTGACTCCAATGCGTCTCACAGTTGTGTCAAGTTGGCTGGATGTCCTTTGGGTGGTGGACCATTCTTGATACACACGGGAAACTGTTGAGCGTGAAAAACCCAGCAGCATTGCAGTTCTTGACACAAAGCGGTGTCCTGGACCCTAGAACCTACTATCATACCCCGTTCAAAGGCACTTAAATATGACCCACTCACCCTCTGAATGGCATACATACACAATCCATGTCTCAATGGTCTCAAGACTTAAAAATCCTTCTTTAACCTGTCTCCTCCCCTTCATCTACAGTGATTGAAGTGAGTTTAACAAGTGACATATATAAGGGATCATAGAGAGAGAAGGAGAGGAAGAGAGGAAGAGTTTATTTGAGGCTCAACGGGTCATCACAGCCCATGATGCTCAGCGGCACTTTGAGGTGTTACCCCCCTCTGATTATTATCTCATTAGCAGCCTCCACTGACGAACACACACAAACACAGACAAACACAGACAAACACAGACAAACACACAGTCACCATGTAGTGAATTTGCTTTCCTTTTGAATATAAGAAATAGATAAATGCGTTCATTGGAGTAAGCATTTAGCAGCACATAGAATACATTTTTTAGATGCAAGCTAGAGTTTATTAAGGCAGTATAGCCTGGTCTACATTTTTTGGAGTGCAAGCGTGTGTGTGTGTGTGTGTGTGTGAAAAGCTATCACCGATTGAGAGCTGCTGCACCATTTTATCTTCACTAATGTCTCCCTCTATGACCATAACTCACTATCCTGTAAACACTATAGAACTCACTCCAAGAGACACACTGTATCCTTTAAGAGAGAGAGAGAGAGAGAGAGAGAGAGAGAGAGAGAAGAAAGAAAGAGATAATAAAAGAGAGAGAGAGAAAGAAATAGAAAACAGTAAGGGGAGGGGCAGTAATTGAGAGGAAGTGAGAGGAGAGGTATGTTGACAGATGGGGGTGTAGATTTATAGAAGAGAGAAGAGATAAAAAGATAGTAACAAGGATAGCTATATAGACAGAGACAGACAGATAACTAGATAGACTGAAAGACAGACAGATAGCTAGATAGACTGAAAGACAGACAGATAGCTAGATAGACTGAGAGACAGACAGATAACTAGATAGACTGAGAGACAGACAGATAGCTAGATAGACTGAAAGACAGACAGATAGCTAGATAGACTGAAAGACAGACAGATAGCTAGATAGACTCAGAGACAGACAGATAGACTCAGAGACAGACAGATAGCTAGATAGACTGAGAGACAGACAGATAGCTAGATAGACTGAGAGACAGACAAACTGATTATCCAATCTGCTGCAGCAGCAGTAACAGCCTATATCAAAAACAGACATTTATCATCTGAAGTGTTAGTATGAGAAAGAGAGGGTGAGAAAAAGTATGACTGCTGTGTGTGTGTGTGTGTGTGTGTGTGTGTGTGTGTGTGATCTAATTGCTGTCAGTAGTCTGAGATCTCTATGATCTGTGATACTGCAGACTGCACCAAGGCCTGTTACTATAGCAACAGGTTGGGCGAGGCAAGCAAGCGTTTTTGTGAATGTGTGTGTGTGTGCGTGTATGTATGTGTGTGTGTATGTGTGTGTTTGCGTTTGTGTGTGTATGTGTGTATGTGTGTGTGCGCGATGTTGGTGATGGTGAAGCATTCAAGGAGGTTATCAACGTTAATGAACGTCTTAAGAAGTATTAATGGTGATCACTGAACTCAACTTGTTATAAAAATTAAGGTGGCTGTAAAAAAACAGAATATGCAATATGCAGAAATCTCTCCGCTATTTCCTGGTTGCAAAAATTCTAGTAGTTTGCCTAATTTCAGTTTATGTGGCAAAACAAGCAGTCATTGTGTAGAGAATCATTGTACCATCTAAACCGCTGTGAAATATATGTTGTACAACCCAAGATATTCTGTGTATTGTATTTTCAGCTCTTTAATGTGAGTGTACAAAACCGAAAGTAAAAGATGCAACAATGCAGCTTAAGAAAGGGAGGCATAGAAATAGTGCACATAGTACAGATCAACCACTTCTTAGACTTGATATCAATAAGAATGACAGGTCTATAAATCACATTTCTATGAGAATCTGGTCAGGTCACCCAAAAAGTGATATACTGCAGCTTTAAATAGCTTGTTGATTGTAATAGCATGCTTTAAAGATGGAGAGAGAGATACAGGGCAGGGAAAGGGAAAGGGATTGAGAGTGAACGATATACAGAAACAAGATAAAGAGAGAGAGAGAGAGATCACCATGGAGATGAGGAGAGCTGCTTCCTGCTTTAGAGGAATACATCATCACCTCTCCACCCCGCCCTCTCCTCCTCTCATCCCCCATCTCTCTCTTATCTTTTTACCATCTCTACTGCATATCTCTATCTACCCATCTCCCCTTCATCATATCGCTTTACCACTCTCTATTTCTACGTCTATTCACTCATTCACCTTTATAGACTGTAGGTTATTTTCCTATCTTTATGTACTGTCAGGCTGTTCTGTGGGCTGGATAGGGTAGGGGGCTCACAACCTCCGGTTCCCCCTTGCCTCTGCATGGGGTTCTGGGCCGAGAGGGTGGCTTCGTCTCTCGCCCGAGCTCAGTTCCCCGCATCTCCATGCTCTCTCTCTCGCTCTCTCGCTCTAATTAAATTCAAGGTGATTTATTGGCATTGCCAAAGCAAGTGAAATGGATAACCAAAAGTGAAATAAACAATAAAAAGTGAACAGTAAATATTACACTCACACAAGTTCAAATGTCATATTATGTCTATATACAGTGTTGTAACGATGTGCAAATAGTTAAAGTACTAAAGGGAAAATAAATAAACATAAATATGGGTTGTATTTACAATGGTGTTTGTTCTTCACTGGTTGCCCTTTTCTTGTGGCAACAGGTCACAAATATTGCTGCTGTGATTGCACACTGTGGTATTTCACCCAATACATATGGGAGTCTGTCAAAATTGGGTTTGTTTTCTAATTCTTTGTGGATCTGTGTAATCTGAGGGAAATATGTGTCTCTAATATGGTCGTACATTTGGCAGGAGGTTAGAAAGTGCAGCTCAGTTTACACCTCATTTTGTGGGCAGTGTGCACATAGCCTGTCTTCTCTTGAGAGCCAGGTCTGCCTACGGCGGCCTTTCTCAATAGCAAAGCTATGCTCACTGAGTCTGTACATAGTCAAAGCTTTCCTTAATAAGTTTAGATCAGTCACAGTGGTCAGGTATTCTGCCACTGTGCACTCTTTTTTCAGGGACAAATAGCATTCTAGTTTGCTCAGTTTAAAAAAAATTTTTTAGTAAGTAATTATCTTTTTGTTTTCTCATGATTTGTTTGGGTCTAACTGTGTTGCTGTCCTGGGGCTCTGTGGAGTCTGTTTGGGTTTGTGAACAAAGCCCCAGGACCAGCTTGTTTAGGGGACTCTTCTCCAGGTTCATCTCTCTATAGGTGATGGCTTTGTTATTGAAGGTTTGGGAATCACTTCCTTTTAGGTGGTTGTAGAATTCAACGGCTCTTTTCTGGATTTTGATCATTAGCGGGTATTGGCCTAATTCTGCCCTGCATGCATTATTTTATGTTTTACGTTGTACACAGAGGATATTTTTACAGAATTCTGCATGCAGTCTCAATTTAGTGTTTGTCCCATTTTGTGCATTCTTGGTTGGAGAGCGGACCCCAGACCTCGCAACCATAAAGGGAAATGGGTTCTATAACTGATTCAAGTATTTTTTTTTGGTATGTCAAATTTTCTGTTCTTTGGATGGCCAATCTTCAAAAAAAGATCCTTCTTGCCTTGTCTCTCAGATCGTTCACATCTTTGTGGAAGTTACCTGTGGCGCTGATGTTTAGGCAGAGGTATGTATAGTTTTTTGTGTGCTCTAGGGCAGTGGTTCCCAAACTTTTTATAGTCCCGTACCCCTTCAAACATTCAACCTCCAGCTGCGTACCCCCCTCCTTTGGCAGCAAGAGCCTCTTGGTGGATGCTGCTGTGTACCCAAGTGGCGTCGGGAGCAACTGCTTGCACTCGCGTTACCACTCCACTATGTCTCCCTGTCATGGCTTTTGCGCCATCAGTACAGATACCAACATGAGCAGCAGCTATGTTTGGCTAGTGAAATTCCCGCAAGAGTGTAACGGTTAATGTGATTGGATGTCATTTTTGACTAGGCTACCTGTATTTGACATTGTGGTGTTATTTTGCCGAACACTAGATGGTTTAATCTTATTTTTGGCAGTGAAACGAGGCTACTCAGGCGAGAGAAAAAAACTCACCCAAATGTATAGCCCCGTTGGAAAATATAAATGGACTGTTTGAAAATAGGATATAAATTATTTGATTACATTTTTGTATATTTATAAAAAAATACATGTGAATCACATTTTTATTTGGCATACCCCCAACGGCATTGAATACCCCAGTTTGGGAATACCTGCTCTAGGGCAACGGTGTCTAGATGGAGTTTGTATTTGTGGTCCTGGCAACTGGACCTTTTTTGGAACACCATTATTTTTGTCTTACTGAGATTTACTCTCATGGCCCAGGTCTGACAGAATCTGTGCAACCTTGGTTGGGGAAAGTAGCACCAGATCATCAGCAAACAGTAGACATTTGACCATCTCTCTCTCTCTCCTGGTGTATGGTCTGTCTGTAATGGTCTTTAAAAAGTCTATTGTTAGTCTGCTGCCTGGCTAGAGTGTTAGATGGTTAACAGACAGACGAGGGAGTGATCTCGCTCTCTCTCTTATCTATTCTCTCTCTCTCACCCTCCCTTCCTCCCTGCATCCCTCCCTCTCATCCTCCTCCCCTCCCTCCCATCCACCTTCTCTCCTTTCTCTCCCTCTTTCACACCCTCAGTGTCTCCATCTGTCTATTTTTACTGCATATTTAGTCCCGAATGCCGAGCCTTGCTGCCAGAAAACATCTGGTGGGAGTGGGTGTGTGTGTGTTCATGTGTGTGGGCAGCAGGCGTATAACTTACGTGTGTGTGTGTCCCACTCCTACTGTTATATAAACTAAACTGGACAGTGACTTAAAGGCCAATGCAGCCGTTTTTAATTTCAATATCAAATCAATTCTGGTTAACAATTAATTACCTTACTGTGATTGTTTTGAAAGACATGCTGCCTTGCTTCTGAAGCTAATCAGGATCGGTCATTCTCAGTCCCTGGATGGGAGCCCAGATGTAGCTGGAAGTGGTGTTGGAGGGTCAGTTGGAGGAACCCTTTCCTCTGGTCAAAAGAAAATATCCCAATGCCCCAGGGCAATGATTGGGGACATTGCCCTGTGTAGGGTGCTGTCTTTCGGAAAGAACGTTAAACGGGTGCCTTGACTCTCTGTGGTCACTAAAGATGCAATAGCACTTATCAAAAGATTAGGGGTATTAACCCCGGGGTCCTGGCTAAATTCCCAATCAGGCCTTCATACCGTCATGGCCACCTTGTCACGATCTTCATTAATCGACCAAGGCGCAGCATGCCGGGTTGAGAAAAACATGTTTATTTGTTAAACTCACCGAAACAAAACAACGAATGAAGATCAAAAGGTGTCGCACCAGCAGCAACATACACCCTAACAGAGTCAACTTCCCACAAACACTGGAGGGAAAAAGGGCTGCTTAAGTATGGTTCCCAATCAGAGACAACGATAGACAGCTGTCCCTGATTGAGAGCCATACTCAGCCAAAACAACGAAATATAAAAGAACCTAGAATGCCCACCCCAACTCACACCCTGACCAAACCAAAATGAAACATAAACAAGCTCATACAGGTTAGGGCGTGACACACCTAATCATCTACAGTTTACAATTGGCTCATTCATCCCCCCTCCTCTCCCCTGTAACTATTTCCCAGGTCGTTGCTGTAAATGAGAATGTGTTCTCAGTCAACTCAATTTTGGACAAAATGTTTTTCAAAAATAGCTTCTTAGCAAATAACAACTTCTCAAGCAAGAATTTAGCTAGGACTGTCTTGTAGTGGGCTGAGTGGGAAGGGGGAAACTAGCTGTTATTGGCAGAGAGGTTTGGAACTCTATTATTGGTCTATTAACTAATGTACTGACCTGCCAGGTCACCTGGCAGGCCAAACTCCATCCCACCAAAACAGACTGAGATTTCAGGTGGTCTTATCAAACAGCTCCTACACTAAAAGGGCATTATCATAATTTTCTCAATTTCATAGTATTTTTCCAACTTTCTGACTGCACTGAATTTGACTGCTGTAGACTCTAAGGTCTGTGAAATTTGAGCTTTTGACACAGGAGCTTTGGAGTAAGCCAATCAGAATGCAGATATTATCGACTTTCGTCAGTGCACACGTACTTACGCACGGTGCGCACGGCGCGCACACAAACACACACACACATGGATACCATCTACATTCTTCTCCTAATAAGTGTAACTGAGCCGCCAAATCTCTCACTGTTCTTTCTGTTCTTTATCAGTGTTCTTTCTGTTCTTTCAACAAAAACCCCCTGCAGTACATCCATGAGTGTGTGTGTGTGTGTGTGTGTGTGTGTGTGTGTGTGTGTGTGTGTGTGTGTGTGTGTGTGTGTGTGTGTGTGTGTGTGTGTGTGTGTGTGTGTGTGTGTGTGTGTGTGTGTGTGAACCCCTTGCAATAACAGTATAGTAGGAATACAATGTTTCTCTCATTTAATTGCTTCTTGGTCTTTAAAGAACGGAATGTTCAACTGAGCCAGGAATATTTTATATTTTCACAGGAATCAAGGGACGTGTAGGTGTGTTGGTTTGTGACTGTTCCGCCTCGGAGAAGTGTGTGTGTGTTGAACTAATAACCCCTAATAATGATAATATCTCTATAATAACTAGCTAATAGTGTAACTCTCCATTATGATTGACAGAAAACAAATACAATCTCAATGTGTAGTGTGTGTGTGTGTGTGTGTGGGTTGGACAATACATCACATTGTACTCTGTTCTCTGTGGGAGTGTTGGAGTCTGAGATAGACATGCATTCTTGATAAGATCACTTCCTCATAACACTTTTCTTGGAGGGGGTATAGGCCTCCATAGACATTCATAGAGTAGAATAAATCAAATATGAAATAGTATCTTAGCTAGTGGAGGAGAGGTTTCTGCATGTATCTGTTGTCATCTGTACTTCAAGACTTCAGTCTCTCTGTATCGAGAGAGCAGGACACATAGAGCAGGACACTCCCCCAGAGAAGCCAGCAGAACAGCCCACCTCAGACCCAGATGACAACCTCAACAGCACAATGGGACAGACAACACAGGACCCACCAACCCAACAGACCGCACCCCAACTAATACTTACTTAAGCTGGATTCATTTCCTCTGTGTGCGTGTGTGTGTGTTTCTATTTCTGTGTGTGTGTGTGTTTATGATGGGTAGGGAAGGACAGACAGAACAGCCTGACTAGACTGTGTATGAGGAGTGGGGGAGGGGGGAGGACAGACAGATAGAGCAGCCGGACTAGACAGAGAGAGAGATAGGGAGGGTGAGTATAGGGAGGGTGAGTGAGTGAGAGAGGGACTTATACAGGATACTAACCTTAACATCAAAACCTTCAATCCAATAAAAAATTCCATACCTAAAACCTTGATTTTGGACAAAATTACCTGAATTGACTATTACTACATGTACCAAGAACTATCAAGAAAACACTTCTAACAAACCAAAACCAACAGAAGAAAAACAGCGGAACCTGGAAATACTATCCAACACAAAACTGAGTGAGTAATGAACCTACTTCTGAAGCCAAAAGTAAAAGGCAATAATCTCTTGGTCATTTTGTTATATAAAGCTTCATAAATAAGGCTACTAAGCCCTCAAGCTGCTAGGACAGAACTGACCTGGCTTCCACTTAAATTAGCACTGAAGTGTGAAGTGAGAAGTGTGAAAATTGGACTTCCATGGATATTAAAAATAACACTGCACAAGGACAATCCAGAGACACTATTTGCTTACTGCTACAAAGAGGGGAACGTAAGCAACATAATTTCCCTCACAGACCATCCCCTGACATGGCACAGTGCTATATTAACACAGACCATCCCCTGACATGGCACAGTGCTATATTAACACAGACCATCCCCTGACATGGCACAGTGCTATATTAACACAGACCATCCCCTGACATGGCACAGTGCTATATTAACACAGACCATCCCCTGACATGGCACAGTGCTATATTAACACAGACCATCCCCTGGCATGGCACAGTGCTATATTAACACAGACCATCCCCTGGCATGGCACAGTGCTATAAGAGCACACTACCCCTATGGTAAGAGAGAGGGTATTGGTCCAGGGTGGAAACTCAGAATACTAGACATTGAGGAAATTGAAACAAGCTCTGTCAATGTGTACAAGTCTGGGCCAGTGATGGTGAAGGGCATCCTCGAGCAGTTCCAGCAGGAAAAGCTCTCTGTCTGTGACGACTCCCCCATCCTGAGTGAGTCTGATCACACCTCTTCAAACTGTCCTGCAGACGAGGATAGTCCCCCAGCACTGAACACACCCAGGTCCCACAACTGCACTGCTCCTCCATCACTGAGGTGAGAGAACTTAAAGAGGCACACATGGCACTGAAAGAGGAGGTGATAAAGCTGAGGTGTGACATAGAGCAGGACACTCCCCCAGAGAAGCCAGCAGAACAGCCCACCTCAGACCCGGACCACAACCTCAACACCACAATGGGACAGACAACACAGGACCCACCAACCCAACAGACCACACCCCTTCCTAACAGCCCCCCTGTCAGCTCCCCTGACAGCTCTGTGTTGTTGTATGTGTCGAACTACTGTGCATTATCTTTGCCAGGTCGCAGTTGTAAATGAGAACTTGTTCTCTAGCCTACCTTGTTAAATAAAGGTGAAATACATTTTTTTTATATACAAAATAAAAAAAGCTCTCCTGACAACGCCCACACATCCACTGAGGACACACACATGCCAGAGATTGTGCTCCTCATTGACTAAAATAGCAAATACATTCAAGAGGATAAACTTTTTCCCAAACACAAAGTGGCTAAACTCTGGTGCCCAAACACTAGGCATGCCATGGAGCTGTTGTCAGAGGACAGACTAGGGGCCCCCAGCCACATCATAATTCACATGGGCACAAATTACCTGAGGGTGGCCACCATACAGCGGGTGAATGTAAGCATATTGCGTGACTGCCTCAAAATCTAATGTCTACCTGGCCCACCACTCCACCCTGGACTTGAAAAGCCTTTACGACCCGGTCCACCTCTACAAGGCAGCAATCCATATATGCCCAGGCCATGAGCAGAGCAACAGGCCCAACCCCCACTATTACACCCGCCAAAACCCCATCCTGCGACCTAAGAAGTATGTACAGTGGGGCAAAAAAGTATTTAGTCAGCCACCAATTGTGCAAGTTCTCTCACTTAAAAAGATGAGAGAGGCCTGTAATTTTCATCATAGGTACACTTCAACTATGACAGACAAAATGAGGAAAACAAATCCAGAAAATCACATTGTAGGATTTTTAATGAATTTATTTGCAAATTATGGTGGAAAATAAGTATTTGGTCACATACAAACAAGCAAGATTTCTGGCTCTCACAGACCTGTAACTTCTTCTTTAAGAGGCTCCTCTGTCCTCCACTCGTTACCTGTATTAATGGCACCTGTTTGAACTTGTTATTAGTATAAAGACACCTGTCCACAACCTCAAACAGTCACACTCCAAACTCCACTATGGCCAAGACCAAAGAGCTGTCAAAGGACACCAGAAACAAAATTGTAGACCTGCACCAGGTTGGGAAGACTGAATCTGCAATAGGTAAGCAGCTTGGTTTGAAGAAATCATCTGTGGGAGCAATTATTAGGAAATGGAAGACATACAAGACCACTGATAATCTTCCTCGATCTGGGGCTCCACGCAAGATCTCACCCGTGGGGTCAAAATGATCACAAGAACGGTGAGCAAAAATCCCAGAACCACACGGGGACCTAGTGAATGACCTGCAGAGAGCTGGGACCAAAGTAACAAAGCCTACCATGAGTAACACACTACGCCGCCAGGGACTCAAATCCTGCAGTGCCAGACGTGTCCCCTGCTTAAGCCAGTACATGTTCAGGCCCGTCTGAAGTTTGCTAGAGAGCATTTGGATGATCCAGATGAGAATTGGGAGAATGTCATATGGTCAGATGAAACCAAAATAGAACTTTTTGGTAAAAACTCAACTCGTCGTGTTTGGAGGACAAAGAATGCTGAGTTGCATCCAAAGAACACCATACCTACTGTGAAGCATGGGGGTGGAAACATCATGCTTTGGGGCTGTTTTTCTGCAAAGGGACCAGGACGACTGATCCGTGTAAAGGAAAGAATGAATGGGGCCATGTATCGTGAGATTTTGAGTGAAAACCTCCTTCCATCAGCAAGGGCATTGAAGATGAAACGCGTCTGGGTCTTTCAGCATGACAATGATCCCAAACACACCGCCCGGGCAACGAAGGAGTGGCTTCAGTAGAAGCATTTCAAGGTCCTGGAGTGGCCTAGCCAGTCTCCAGATTTCAACCCCATAGAAAATCTTTGGAGGGAGTTGAAAGTCCGTGTTGCCCAGCGACAGCCCCAAAACATCACTGCTCTAGAGGAGATCTGCATGGAGGAATGGGCCAAAATACCAGCAACAGTGTGTGAAAACCTTGTGAAGACTTACAGAAAACGTTTGACCTCTGTCATTGCCAACAAAGGGTATATAACAAAGTATTGAGATAAACTTTTGTTATTGACCAAATACTTATTTTCCACCATAATTTGCAAATAAATAAATTAAAAATCTACAATGTGATTTTCTGGATTTCTTTTTCTCATTTCGTCTGTCATAGTTGAAGTGTACCTATGATGAAAATTACAGGCCTCTCTCATCTTTTTAAGTTGGAGAACTTGCACAATTGGTGGCTGACTAAATACTTTTTTGCCCCACTGTATTTCCCTCAGATTACATAGACCCACAAAGAATTCTAAAACAAATCCAATTTTGATAAACTCCCACAGCTATTGGGTGAAATACCACAGCGTGCAATCACAGCAGCAAGATTTGTGATGTGCTGCCACAAGAAAAGGGCAACCAGTGAAGAACAAACATCATTGTAAATACAACCCATATTTATGTTCATTCATTTTCAGTTTTGTACTTATTAACTATTTGCACATCGTAACACATCGCGTGTATAGAAATAATATGACATTTGAAATGTCTCTATTATTTTGGAACTTGTGTGAGTGTAATATTTACTGTTCACATTTTATTGTTTATTTCACTTTTGTTTATCTAATTCACTTTCCTTGGCAATGTAAACATAATCTTTCCAATGCCAGTAAATCCCCTTGAATTGAGAGAGAGAGCAAGCGAGAGAGGGGGCAGGAGGGAGGATCCAGTTTTTAAATAAAAACATACAAACACAAACCCTGAGTAATGGCTATGGAGCCCTTAAGGTGCGCATGTACATTCAGAGGCATACACACACACGCTTGCACGCACACACAAAACACACACACACACATACTCAGGGATGATAAATGGTTATGGGGACCTAAAGGCCTGAAGGAACTGGACTCCATCACCCACGGTGACTAACTAACCAATTACAGCCTTCCCGCCCGACTAGCATCACTACCATGGACGGTTCTGACCTAGAATATGTGGACAACTACAAATATCTAGGTGTCTGGCTATACAGTAAACTCTCCTTCCAGACTTATAGTAAACATCTCCAATCCAAAATCAAATCTAGAATCAGCTTTCTATTTCGCAACAAAGCCTCCTTCACGCCAAACGTACCCTAGTAAAATTGACTATCCTACCGATCCTTCGACTTTGCCGATGTCATCTACAAAACAGCTTCCAATACTCTACTCAGCAAACTGGATGCAGTCTATCACAGTGCCATCCGTTTCGTTACCAAAGCCCCTGATACCACCCACCACTGCGACCTGTATGCTCTAGTCGGCTGGCCCTCGCTACATATCCGTCGCCAGACCCACTGGCTCCAGGTCATCTATAAGTCTATGCTAGGTAAAGCTCCGCCTTATCTCAGCTCACTGGTCACGACAACAACACCCACCGGTAGCATGCGCTCCAGCAGGTATATCTCACTGGTCATCCCCAAAGCCAACACCTCTTTTGGCCGCCTTTCCTTCCAGTTCTCTGCTGCCAGTGACTGGAACAAATTGCAAAAATCGCTGAAACTGGAGACTTATATCTCCCTCACTAACTTTAAACACCAGTTATCTGAGCAGCTAACCGATCGCTGCAGCTGTACATAGTCCATCTGTAAATATCCCACCCAATCTAACTACCTCATCCCCATACTGTTTTTATTTACTTTTCTGCTCTTTTGCACACCTGCTCTACTTGTTCATCATCATCTGCTAAATTGTAATTTACCTCGCTACTGCGGCCTATGTATTGCCTACCTCCTCACGCCATTTGCACACTCTGTATATAGACTTCTTTTTTTTCTATTGTGTTATTGACTGTACGCTTGTTTATTCCATGTGTAACTCTGTGTTGTTGTTTGTGTCGCACTGCTTTGCTTTATCTTGGCCAGGTCGCAGTTGTAAATGAGAACTTGTTCTCAACTAGCTTACCTGGTTAAATAAAGGTGAAATATATATATTTTAAATACACTATAACACCCCATACTCTATAACACTCTGTAACACTCAATACACTATAACACTTTATACTCTATAACACTCTATACTCTATAACACTCTATACACTATAACTTAACTAGAGAAAGAAGGGGATTAAAGGGGGAAAAAGAGAATAGTAGTAATTTGATTTCCCCAAGGTGTGGTATTGATGTAACCTAGAATTGATCTATAATCTCTCTCTCCCTCTCTCTCACTCTCTCTCTTTCTCTGTCTGGAGAGGACGTGACCTGTGATGTAGTGACATGGCAAGAGGTCAGGGGTCAGAGGTCAAGAGTTAGAGGGGCAGGAGGGAGGGGTCACAGCTGACCCATTTAAAAATGAAATGACTGACTGGGAATCTATCAAAGATGTACTGTCAATCAAAAGTCCCATTCACATCAAATTCAGTAGGGAAAGTGACCCAGGTTCAATAGGTAGGACACACAGAAACACACACACAGAACGTGTCTCTGAAGCCTAGTAAACTGGTGGTCTTACTGAGTTACTTTCTCTCACACACACAGCGGCTGTTTCAACACAGGTTCTAGGTCTGTAATCAAATTAGGAGGGACTGTATTGGATTATACACCAGGAAATGATTAACATATTAGGCCACAAGGGCCAATCGCAGGAGCACTGAGAATGTGTTTGTTTGTGTGTGTGTGTGTTTGTGTGAGCACTGAAAGTCTGTGAGTCATAGAAGTCAGAAGGCCAGGAGCAGTAGGGGGTTAACACAGACCACACATACACACACTCACACACACACACAGAGATTATATCAGATCAGACAGTGGTCCGTCTGAACCAACACCAGATGACGGGAATATAGTTACACTGATTGATACATAAGGTAGTCCGGTCCCAGTTTGTGTGTGTGTGTGTGTGTGTGTGTGTTTGTGTGTGTGTGTGTGTGTTTGTGTGCGTGTGTGTGTGTTTGTGTGCGTGTGTGTGTGTACATGAACATTATGCCACAATAACAATTCTTTCTCTTGTTGTTGGACTGAGGATAAAGCAGCCATGAGATACCAATCATAAAACTACTGGGTTAGGTCTAGTATAACACGCACACTGCCAACACACACACACACACATACACACACACACACATGCGGACTTGACTACCAAAACATCCAGCTTGCCAAAGTCTGATTGTATCACTGCTGCTGAGCACCACATTCCACACACCATACTATTAATGTTATATTACTGACAGACACCATACAATAATGTTATATTACTGACAGACACCATACTATTAATGTTATATTACTGACAGACACCATACTATTCATGTTATATTACTGACAGACACCATACTATTAATGTTATATTACTGACAGACACCATACTATTCATGTTATATTACTGACAGACACCATACTATTCATGTTATATTACTGACAGACACCATACTATTCATGTTATATTACTGACAGACACCATACTATTCATGTTATATTACTGACAGACACCATACTATTCATGTTATGTTACTGACAGACACCATACTATTCATGTTATATTACTGACAGACACCATACTAGTCATGTTATATTACTGACAGACACCATACTATTCATGTTATATTACTGACAGACACCATACTATTCATGTTATATTACTGACAGACACCATACTATTCATGTTATATTACTGACAGACACCATACTATTAATGTTATATTACTGACAGACACCATATTATTAATGTTAATTACTGACAGACACCATACTAATGTTATATTACTGTCAGACACCATATTATTAATGTTATATTACTGACAGACACCATACTAATAATGTTATATTACTGACAGACACCATACTATTCATGTTATATTGCTGACAGACACCATATTATTAATGTTATATTACTGACAGACACCATACTATTAATGTTATATTACTGACAGACACCATACTATTCATGTTATATTCCTGACAGACACCATACTATTAATGTTATATTACTGACAGACACCATATTTTTTATGTTATATTACTGACAGACACCATACTATTAATGTTATAATACTGACAGACACCAGACACCATTAATGTTATATTACTGACATACACCATATTACTAATGTTATATTACTGACAGACACCATACTATTCATGTTATATTACTGACAGACACCATACTATTAATGTTATATTACTGACAGACACCATATTATTAATGTTATATTACTGACAGACACCATACAATAATGTTATATTACTGACAGACATCATACTATTAATGTTTTATTACTGACAGACACCATACTACTAATGTTATATTACTGACAGACACCGTATTATTAATGTTATATTACTGACATACACCATACTAATGTTATATTACTGTCAGACACCATATTATTAATGTTATATTACTGACAGACACCATACTAATAATGTCACATTACTGACAGACACCATATTTTTTATGTTATATTACTGACAGACACCATACTATTCATGTTATATTACTGACAGACACCATATTATTAATGTTATATTACTGACAGGCACCACACTATTAATGTTATATGACTGACAGACACCATACTAATGTTACATTACTGACAGACACCATACTATTCATGTTATATTACGGACAGACACCATACTCTTCATGTTATATTACTGACAGACACCATACTATTCATGTTATATTACTGACAGACACCATACTATTCATGTTATATTACTGACAGACACCATACTATTCATGTTATATTACTGACAGATAGACAGCATACTATTAACGTTATATTACTGACAGACACCAGACACCAGACACCATTAATGTTATATTACTGACAGACACCATATTACTAATGTTATATTACTGACAGACACCATACTATTCATGTTATATTACTGACAGACACCATACTATTAATGTTATATTACTGACAGACACCATATTATTAATGTTATATTACTGACAGACACCATACAATAATGTTATATTACTGACAGACATCATACTATTAATGTTTTATTACTGACAGACACCATACTACTAATGTTATATTACTGACAGACACCGTATTATTAATGTTATATTACTGACATACACCATACTAATGTTATATTACTGTCAGACACCATATTATTAATGTTATATTACTGACAGACACCATACTAATAATGTCACATTACTGACAGACACCATATTTTTTATGTTATATTACTGACAGACACCATACTATTCATGTTATATTACTGACAGACACCATACTATTAATGTTATATTACTGACAGGCACCACACTATTAATGTTATATGACTGACAGACACCATACTAATGTTACATTACTGACAGACACCATACTATTCATGTTATATTACTGACAGACACCATACTATTCATGTTATATTACTGACAGACACCATACTATTCATGTTATATTACTGACAGATAGACAGCATACTATTAACGTTATATTACTGACAGACAGGCTTTTTAAACCTCAACATAAGGTCAATGTGTTTTGGTCTCAAATACCCCCTGGGCCAAAATACCCCCTTAAATAAAGGCAGGTGGCTTTGAGGCTAGAGTGTCCGGCCAGGAACCAGAAGGTTGGGAAAATAGGGAAACAGCCCTATTGGATAAAGTCTGAATATGGGCAAGATATGGTGTGTGGGTGGGCACCCCTGTGTAGGTGTGTAGTGCTGACCGACTGAATACCCCTCTTTCTGTTCTGATAGACTTGTCAGATTAGGAGGCTGCTGTTGATTTAGACTACCGAAGGATATATTTATCACATACTAGGATAACACACACACACACAGGAGTGTGACTCTTTGACCTGGATAAATAGAGCGAGAGCGAGAGCGAGAGCGAGAGCGAGAGAGAGAGAGAGAGCGAGCGAGCGAGAGAGAGAGCGAGAGAGAGAGAGAGAGAGAGACACACACACTGCATACCTCCCATTCTTCACTAAGCCCAGTGTGTATTTACTACAGTATATGAGAACAGATCCGGCAGCCAGAGGAAAAAACTATAGAAGCATTTATTAATATTATCATTAGAATCATTATTATCATTTTATACAGGCAGTGTATATTTAACCGGCAACAAATTAATTGTGGTGGATGCTAACCCAATGCTATCTTTTATGCCTCTCCCTAACTCTAACCCTTGCCTTAACCTCACTGAAACAATACCTGGAATCTATTATGAAACTATACCTAATCTTAACTTAACCTTCATTCATGTCCTATGCCTAATTACATTTGTTTTCTTTCTGTGATATGAACTTTACTATCGGGGTGGGTATTATGGCAATGTCTCTCAGTAAAGTTCTTCTGAATAAGTAGATTGGGATTTCCAAAGGAAACCAAATGTGTGTGCGGACCTACATTATTCAGACATTGAGAGTACAGTCGTGGCCAAAAGTTTTGAGAATGACACAAATATAAATATATTTTCTGCTGCCTCAGTTTGTGTGATAGCAATTTGCATATACTCCAGAATGTCATGAAGAGTGATCATCAATATTTTGGGTCCATGGCCAGGAAAGTCCCCAGACCTTAATGTCACAATCTTCATAATGGACAGACCAAGACGCAGCGATACTTCCAGTATACATGTTTAATTCGAACGTAACTGGGTAAACAACAAACAGAATGAACGTAACGAAGATCGTGAAGTTGAACAAAACTCAAAACAAAACAAGCTATGCTCAAACAATAACCCACAAAACCTAAATGAAAACCCCAAACATATATATGGTTCCCAATTAGAGACAACGACACACAGCTGCCTCTAATTGGGAACCATTACCCCAACATAGATATAGAAAACCTAGAACTCAAAAACCCTACACCAAAACGAAACCTAAACACTCCAGCCTGTCATCTCAGGCCTGGACGTGACACTTAATCCCATTGAGAACTTGTTGTCAATCCTCAAGAGGTGGGTGGACAAACAAAAACCCACAAATTCGGACAAACTCCAAGCATTGATTATGCAAGAATGGGTTGCCATCAGTCAGGATGTGGCCCAGAAGTTAATTGACAGCATGCCAGGGCGGATTGCAGAGGTCTTGAAAAAGAAGGGTCAACACTGCAAATAATGACTTTTTGCATCAACTTAATGTAATTATCAATAAAAGCCTTTGACACTTATGAAATGCTTGTAATTATACTTCAGTATTCCATAGTAACATATATAAAGACATTGAAGCAGCAAACTTTGTGAAAATTAAGAATTGTGTCATTCTCAAAACTTTTCGCCACGACTGTAGAGAAAGGCCGATACCCGGTAATTATCAAAATCCAGAAAAGATCCGTTAAATTCTATAACCACCTAAAAGGAAGCAATTCCAAAACCATCCATAACAAAGCGATCACCTACACGCCAAGGAATGGCGCCGGAGGAGATGGCTGCCGTTTTACGGTCCCCTAACCAATTGTGCTATTGTGTGTGTTTTTTTGCGTTATTTGTAACTTATTTTGTGCATAATGTTTCTGCCACCGTGTCTTATGACCGAAAATAGCTTACAGATATCAGGACAGCGACTACTCACCTCGTCCTGGAATACGATTTTTTCCTTAACCTCTTACAGCTAGGGCAGAATTCCTAGATTCTGCCTGTCTGACGTGCCCAAAGTAAATGGGCTGTCACTCAGGCCCAGAAGCTAGGATATGCATATAATTGTAGCTTTGTAGCTTTGGATAGAAAAGACTCTGAATTTTCCAAAACCGTTTAAATTATGTCTGTGGCTATAACAGAACTGCTCCCATGCTCTTATTTTGAAAAGCTATTGAAAAGCATTGAATCCAACCACCATTTCACTATTCCTATGGCTTCCCCTATATGGTAACAGTCTACTATTGATGGCTTTGGGCTTGTATTTTGAAAAATGAATACGTTTTTTCCCATGAAGGAAAGAGTGAGCCGGAAGAAAAACTGTGTTTGGGCGAGTTCTGGGGAGAGCACTCGCGAGGGAATTTGCCTTGTCTATTGAACATAGTTGTTTCCGCGTGAAGTTTTATCATTTTTTTACATTTTAGACAACCTAAGGATTATATAGAGTCTTTGTTTGACAAAAATAGAAGAAGTTTACCGGGAGCAATTTTGACTTTTCTGTCGTCGTTTTGACGGAGGTGTTTCCTGTGGATTTCTGAATTCAATGGCGCGGTCTAAACAGCGTTTTTCGGATATAAATATGTACTTTATCGAACAAAACTAACAGCGGTTTTGTACCTGGGACCCTCCTGGTTGGAAACTTCAGAAGATCTTAAAAAGTAAGTGAGTTTTTATATCTTTAATTTGTGATTTTGTGTTGTCAGTGCTGGTTGAAAAAGCTATTTTTGTGAGGTGCTGACCTCAGATAATCAAATGTTTTGCTTTCGCCATAAAGCCTTTTTGAAATCTGACAACAGATTTAGATTACCAAGACGCTAAGCTTTGTAACCATGTGCAACACTTGTATTTACATGAATGTTAAATATTACGAATTCTTATTTTGAATTTGGTGCGCTTTGTTTTTATTGAAAATTATCCTGCTCACGGGATCCGTGCGGCAAGAAGTTAACGAGTCGGACGCGAAGGATTTACTTCAGACACCCGACATGGCCCTCATCCCTGTGATTCGCAGGAGAAAGAGACAGAGATATCGGGAACGTAGGTCTGGGTGCCTTGTAAAGATCCGAAGGCGAGTGGGTCATCAGCCTTTACCATCTGTCCTATTAGCCAACGTATAATCATTGGATAATAAAATAGACAAGCATGTATATCATACCATCGGGACATTAAAAACTGTAATATCTTTTGTTTCACCGAGTTGTGGCTGAACAACGGCATGAATAACATACAGCTGGCGGGTTTGACACTTTTTCGGAAGGATAGAACAGCGGCCTCTGGTAAGACAAGGGGTAGTGGTCTATGTATATTTGTAAACAACACCTGGTGCACAAAATCTTAGGAAGTCTCAAGGTTTTGCTCACCTGAGGTAGAGTATCTCATGATAAGCTGTAGACCACACTATTTACCCAGAGAGTTTTCATCAATATTCTTCGTAGCTGTCTATTTACCACCACAAACCGATGTTGGCACTAAGACCGCACTCAATGATGTCACGTCCAGGCCTGAGAGACAGGCTGGAGTGTTTTTGTTTTGTTTTTGGTGTAGGGTTTTTCTGTTCTAGGTTATATATTTCTATGTTGGGGTAATGGTTCCCAATTAGAGGCAGCTGAGTGTCGTTGTCTCTAATTGGGAACCATATATATGTTTGTAGTTTTCACTTGGGGTTTGTGGGTTATTGTTTAGACTTAGCTTTGTTTGTATCGTCATATGTTACGATCTTCGTTTACGTTTGTTTGTTTTGCCCAGTTACGTGTGTTTTGTTCGTTTTAATAAACATGTATACTGGATGCCTCGCTGAGCCTTGGTCTGTCACTCCCGAAGATCGTGACAAATGAGCTGTATACGGCCATAAGCAAACAGGAAGACGCTCATCCATAGGCGGCGCTCCTAGTGGCCGGGGACTTCAATGCATGGAAACTTAAATCCATTTTACCTAATTTCAACCAGCATGTTAAATGTGCAACTATAAGGAAAAAACTCTTGACCACCTTTACTCCACACACAGAGATCAGTACAAAGCTCTCCCTTGCCCTCCATTTGGCAAATCTGACCAAAAATCTATCCTCCTGATTCCTGCTTACAAGCTAGTCAAAAGCAGGAAGCACCAGTGACTCGGTCAATAAAGAAGTGGTCAGATGAATCAGATTCTAAGTTACAGGACTGTGTTGCTAGCACAGACTGGAATATGTTCCGGGATTATTCCAATGGCATTGAGGAGTACACCACATCAGTCACTGGCTTCGTCAATAAGTGCATCGATGATGTCGTCCCCATGGTGAGTGGACGTACACACCACAACCAGAAGCCATGGATTACGTGTACTCCGAGCATGCGCTGACCAAATGGCAAGTGTTTTCACTGGCATTTTCAACCTGTCCCTGACGGAGTCTGTAATGCCAACATGTTTCAAACAGACCACCATATTCCCTGTGCCCAAGAACACTAAGGTAACCTGCCTAAATGACTACCGACCCGTAGCACTCACGTCTGTAGCCATGAAGTGATTTGAAAGGCTGGTCATGGCTCACATCAACACCATTATCCCATAAACCCTAGACCCACTCCAATTTGCATACCGCCCAAGAGATCAACAGATGATGCAATCTCTATTGCACTCCCCACTGCCCTTTCCCACCTGGACAAAAGGAACACCTATGTGAGAATGCTATTCATTGACTACAGCTCAGTGTTCAACACTATAGTGCCCTCAAAGCTCATCACTAAGCTAAGGACCATGAGACTAAACACCTCCCTCTGCAACTGGATCCTAGACTTCCTGAAGGGCGCCCCAAGGTGGTATGTGTAGCTAACAACACATCCGCCACACTGATCCTCAACACGGGGGCCCCTCAGGGGTGCGTGCTCAGTCCCCTCCTGTACTTCCTGTTCACTCATGACTGCATGGCCAGGCACGACTCCAACACAGTCATTCAATTTGCCGATGACACAACAGTGATAGGCCTGATCACCGACAACGATGAGACAGCCTATAGGGAGGAGGTCAGAGACCTGGCCATGTGGTGCCAGGACAACAACCTCTCCCTCAACATGATCAAGGAAAGGAGATGATTGTGGACTACAGGGAAAGGAGGACAAAGCACGCCCCCATTCTCATCGACGGGGCTGTAGTGGAGCAGGTTGAGAGCTTCAAGTTCCTTGGTGTCCACATTAACAACAAACTATCATGGTCCAAACACACCAAGACAGTTGTGAAGAGGGTACAACAAAACCTATTCCCCCTCAGGAGACAGAAAATATTTGGCATGGGTCCTCAGATCCTCAGAAAGTTCTACAGCTACAACATAGAGAGCATCTTGACTGATTGGATCACTGCCTGGTATGGCAGTGACCGCAAGGCGCTATAGAGGGTAGTGCATACGGCCCAGTAAATCACTGTGGCCAAGCTTTCTGCCATCCTGGACCTCTATACCAGGCGGTGTCAAAGGAAGGCCCTGAAAATTGTCAAAGACTACAGCCACTCTAGTCATAGACTGTTCTCTCTGCTACCGCACGGCAAGCGGTACCCAGAGCGCCATGTGTAGGTCCAAAATACTTCTGAACAGCTTCTACCACCAAGCCATAAGACTCCTGAACAGCTAAAGAAATGGCTACCGAGATTTGCATTGCCCCCTCCCCTCCCCTCCCTTACACTGCTGCTACTCTCTGTTTATTATCTATGCATAGTCACTTTAACTCTACCTATATGTACATATTACCACAATTACCTCGACTAACCGGTGACTCTGTACCAGTAACCCCTGTACAGTGAGGGAAAAAGGTATTGCTGCATGCACACTGCTCACAAAACGAAGTGGAAACTGAGCTGCACTTTCTAACCTCCTGCCAAATGTATGACCATATTAGAGATGCATATTTCCCTCAGTTTACACAGATCAACAAAGCAATTTTGATAAACTACCATTATCTACTGGGTGAAATACCAGTGTGCCATCACAGCATCAATATTTGTGACCTGTTGCCACAAGAAAAGGGCAACCAGTGAAGAACAAACACCATTGTAAATACAACCCATCTTTATGTTATTTATTTTCCCTTAACTATTTTCACATCGTTACAGCACTGTATATCGACATAATATGACATTTGAAATTACTTTATTGTTTTGGAACTTCTGTGAGTGTAATGTTTACTCCAAATTTTGTTTATTTCACTTTTGTTTATTATCTACTTCATTTGCTTTGGCAATGTTAACATATGTTTCCAATGCCAATAAAGCCCTTAAATTTAAATTGAATTGTAATTGAGTAGAGACCGAGAAAGAGAGAGTAGAGAGAGAGAGAGAGAGAGAGAGAGAAAGGGGGATTAGAGTCAACTCTTCCAACAGAGACAGGATGGAGTCTGGATGACAGGGAGCTTTGATCTCAGGACTGGGGTGAAGGTCTAGTGGAGGAGGGATAGAGAGAGAGATGACACAGAGGAGAAGGGTGGATGAAGGGGTTGAGAGAGAGAGAGAGAGAGAGAGAGAGAGAGAGAGAGAGAGAGAGAGAGAGACTGAAGTAGGGATGAAAAGAGGTTTGGAGAGAGGGATAACAGAGAAGGGAGGGATGTGGCCAGAAAATGCAAGACCACTGGCAGGGTTTCTCTGATCCGAGATGAGTGAGTGTGGTTGGGAAAACATGCTTTTAAATGGGGAATTCTGTTCCCCATGACAGTGGGGAGGTAAGAAACACACCCCCATTCCACACACACATACCACTTCAAAAACCCTGGTCAGTACCCCAGCAGTATTAAATCAGTATCCCACTGGTTTCCACCCCTGTTCTAAGGAGGAGAACAGCTTAAACAACTTGACAGAAACGTAACTGAAAAACTGAAAATCAGTCGGCGACTGGTTTTTAGAACCTCGGACATGGTCAAGGAACAGAGGTACAGCGGATGTTTACCGTAGCCTTAGAAAGAAAGATACCATGTTCAGCCTGAAGGTACCTAGGAAGGGCCACCTGAACTTCTTATCCAATAAGCAGTGATGTGTGAGGGGTTTGCAACCTACAACAAATCTCAAAGCTCCATGATACAAGGTGTTCAACAGGTGCAGTTGACTCTGACGATTGCATCTATATTTGGCTATATCACCAAAATCAAGGACGGGGAGGAAGGTGGAAGACACTAGTCTTTTCTTAGCGGAAAGACAAAAAGGAAAGGCAAGAAGATTTTTGTCTGAAAAACAGAATTTTGTGCCAATTTGTTATTGTGAACCTTAAACCCCTGCAACTTATCCAGAACGCTGAAGCCCGCCTGGTGTTTGAACTTCCCAAGTTGTCCTATGTCACCCTGCTCCACCACACACTCAATGCTCAAATCCTGCACCCCAACCCGAGTGCTCTGTTCTGCACCTCTGGTCTCTTGTCCCTCCCACCCCTACAGGAGGGCAGCTCCCGCTCAGCCCAGTCCAAGCTCTTCTCTGTCCTGGCACCTCAATGGTGGAACCATCATCCCCCTAAAGCTAGGACGGCACTTATAGAGGTTTTGCTGAAGGAAATCAAAAGTAGTTTGTACATTTCGCAACGATGGATATTAGCATGAACCACCGCAGAATCAAGCTCCAGTGATTATATAGTCAAGAGTGAAGAGTCGATTGGACTAGTGGATTTCCTCCTCAACTCTCGTAACTCTGGCAGTACTTGCGTGTGGACATTCCTCTCCACATAGTCAGATATAACCCATTAAAAGGAGCCTGACATCCACTAACTCAATTATATGTTGCATTCCCCCCACTCTCTCTCTCTCTCTCTCTCTCTCTCTCTCTCTCTCTCTCTCTCTCTCTCTCTCTCTCTCTCTCTCTCTCTCTCTCTCTCTCTCTCTCTCTCTCTCTCTCGGCATGTCCATAACAGTCAGAGTGAGAAACAGTCCCAAGGTCAGACCAGGAGAAAGACCAGAAGCTGTTGTGTAACTCGGTGGGAAAAGAAGCTAACTGGCAAAGAGCTCAATGGGAGCCTGACCTGAGGGTCATAACAGCCTCGTCACACACACACACACACACACACACACACACAAGGACTGTGGGCTCTCGTTCTCCGTGACATTTAGCGTGTAAATCCTTGCAAGGCTGCCTGCCCAGACGGTTTCCCTAGCTGCGTACTCAGAGCATGCGCAGACCAGCTGGCTGGAGTGTTTACGAACATATTCGATCTCTCCCTATCCCATTCTACTGTCCCCACTTGCTTCAAGGTTTCTATCATAGTTCCTGTACCCAAGAAAGCTAAGATAACTGAACTAAATGACTATCGCCCCGTAGCACTCACTTCTGTCATCATGAAGTGCTTTGAGAGGCTGGTCAAGGATCATATCGCCCTGGATCTGAATCCCGCCCTGTGCAACTGGGTCCTAGACTTCCTGACTGTTAAATAGCCATCACTAGCCGGCTACCACCCGGTTACTCAACCCTGCACCTTAGGCATGGAATCACTGGTCACTTTAAATGGAATGCTAGTCACTTTAATAATGTTTACATACTGTTTAACTAATTTCATATGTACAGTCATGGCCAAAGGTTTTGAGAATTACACAAATATTAATTTCCACAAAGTCTGCTGCCTTAGTTTGTATGATGGCAATTTGCATATACTCCAGAATGTCATTAAGAGTGATCAGATGAATTGCAAAGTCCCTCTTTGCCATGCAAATGAACTGCATTTCAGCCCTGCCACAAAAGGACCAGCTGACATCATGTCAGTGATTCTCTCATTAACCCAGGTGTGAGTGTTGACGAGGAAAAAGCTGGAGATCACTCTGTCATACTGATTGAGTTCGAATAACAGACAGGAAGCTTCAAATGGAGGGTGGGGCTTGGAATCATTGTTCTTCCTCTGTTAACCATGGTTTCCTGCAAGGAAACACGTGCTGTCATTATTGCTTTGCACAAAAAGGGCTTCACAGGCAAGGATATTGCTGCCAGTAAGATTGCACCTAAATCAACCATTTATCGGATCATCAAGAACTTCAAGGAGAGCGGTTCAATTGTTGTGAAGAAGGCTTCAGGGCGCCCAAGAAAGTCCAGCAAGTGCTAGGACCGTTTCCTAAAGTTGATTCAGCTGCAGGATCGGGGCACCACCACTACAGAGCTTGCTCAGGAATGGCAGCAGGCAGGCCGATTGTTTGGGGCATCTGGAAAAAAGCTTGTCCGGAGAAGACAAAGTAAGCGCTACCATCAGTCCTGTGTCATGCCAACAGTAAAGCATCCTGAGACAATTCATGTATGGGGTTGCTTCTCTGCAAGAACACAGCCATGAATAAAGAATGGTACCAACACGTCCTCCAAGAGCAACTTCTCCCAACCATCCAGGAACAGTTTGGTGACGTACTGTGCCTTTTCCAGCATGATGGAGCACCTTGCCATAAGGCAAAAGTGATAACTAAGTGGCTCGGGGAACAAAACATCAATATTTTGGGTCCATGGCCAGGAAACTCCCCAGACATTAATCCCATTGAGAACTTGTGGTCAATCCTCAAGAGGCGGGTGGACAAACAAAAACCCACAAATTCTGACAAACTCTAAGCATTGATTATGCAAGAATGGGCTGCCGTCAGTCAGGATGTGGCCCAGAAGTTAATTGACAGCATCAACTTCATGTAATTGTCAATAAAAACCTTTGACACTTATGAAATGCTTGTAATTATACTTCAGTATTCCATAGTAACATCTGACAAAAATATCTAAAGACACTGAAGCAGCAAACTTTGTGGTAATTAATATTTGTGTCATTCTCAAAACTTTTGGCCATGACTGTATATACTGTATTCTGCTGTATTTTAGTCAATGCCACTCAGACATAGCTCGTCCTAATATTATTTTACTTTTAGAATTGTGTGATTTGTTGTATATTGTTAAATACTGCTGCACTGTTGGAGCTACACCCGCAATAACATCTGCTAAATATGTGTACGTGACCAATACAATTTGATTTGATTTGAATGCACAGAGAAATGGCAGCGCAATAATGGTTGGGGCAGTGAGGGGACTTCAAATCAGTGTGCAACAGCAACCACACACACACACACACACACACACACACACACACACACACACACACACACACACACACACACACACACACACACACACACACACACACACACACACACACACACACACACACACACACACACACACACACACACACACACACACACACACACACACTCAATCTTTATCAGACTAGTATAATTAGATTTGATCCTCATCAGTGACACACACACATATGTGTTTTGGTGTTGTGTCTGGGAACTCTGAAGAGACAGAGATGGAGACAGAGATAGAGACAGATATAGAGACAGAGACAGAGACAGAGACAGAGACAGAGAGACAGAGATACGTTAGAAACACGTATTATGGAAGAAAGCAGGGAGACGGACATGACCAGAAGTCTCTGCCCCATTATTTTTCTTGAAATAAATAACAATAATGGTCAATTGATCAGCCCATCTGACATTTGGCCAAACTGCCCTCTGTAGATTTCTGCGGCTCCTTCAAGTCCCCTAATCCAACCAGACCCAGTTAACATGGTCTGGGTCTATGAGGAAATGAACACAATGTACACATTGACCTAACTAACTCAGTTCCAGCCTCAGTTAGACTAGCCTGCTCCTGTTCTATTTCTGTCCCGTTGATTTAAAGGGTGTCATTTTTCTATATCTTTATTAAATCTATTGTACGGGCTGTGTGGGAGAGTGAGGATGGAGGCTGGAGGATGGAGGCTGGAGGTGAGCACATCTTTGTCTCTCACTTTTTCTTCCCATCTTCCCTCTCTCTTGCTCTCTCTCTGTCTTTCTTACATGTGGTATTAGCGCAGAGCGAAAACAAGAGTGGGAAGATCGTGCACACACACACACACACACACACACACACACACACACACACACACACACGTCCTTTGAAGGGCAGATTAATGCGGAAGCCCTACTGCAACAGCCTTTGGAAACATTGATGCAGAGGGCTCTCAGATCTCTTTCTGTCTCTCTCTCTCTCTCTCTCTCTCTCTCTCTCTCTCTCTCTCTCTCTCTCTCTCTCTCTCTCTCTCTCTCTCTCTCTCTCTCTCTCTCTCTCTCTCTCTCTCTCTCTCTCTCTCTCTCTCTCTCTCTCTCTCTCTCTCTCTCTCTCTCTCTCTCTCTCTCTCTCTCTCTCTCTCTCTCTCTCTCTCTCTCTCACACACACACACACACACACACACACACACACACACACACACACACACACACACACACACACACACACACACACACACACACACACACACACACACACACACACACACACACACACACACACACACACAGGTGTTTACTGCTTTGGGAATGTGCTGGCAACACACCCGAACAGGTGGATCCCAGATGTGAAGCTCATAGAAAACTTCTATGTAACTTCCCAAAGTGTTTGATGTGTGTGATACATAGAGGAGGATGGAGAGGGAGGATGACAGAGGAAGAGGGGGGTAGGGTGTGACAGAGTACAGTAGCAGTAATGTAGCAGCATTGTGACACATTGTAGCCCTGAAGGAACCTGCTCCCCCTCATCAATAGGAGAGATGGTCGAAGGTGTAGTAGTGTTTTTGTTGTGCAGTCAGTAACTCAGTGAGTATGTGTTCCCAGGTCTCCTCAGAGAGATAGAGAATAGCGCCATCTGCTGCAGTACAGCATTGGCCACCACTGGGGACTGAGAGAGAGAGAGAGAGAGAGAGAGAGAGAGAGAGAGAGAGAGAGAGAGAGAGAGAGAGAGAGAGAGAGAGAGAACAAAGGCTAACCTGGATGTAACATGTATGTCTGATAGGTACAGGAATGGCTGAAGAATTGCAACATTTACCTAGAACTAACTCTAGCTAACTCTAACTCTAGCAATGCTGGGTGATTTGAAAAGTCATAGTCAGTCGATCAATAATATAATAATAGAATTAGCAAAAAATGTTTATCTTTAATTTACAATCTATAGAAATAGACACTTTGAAAATAGAATGATTCAGAACTTTTGTGAAACATCACAGCACAGTTGAAAAATATGTGGCAGCTAGAAATCAAAACTGGATGGTCTTCAGCGATAGATGGAAGGGGTTGAGGGTAAAACATATACAGTACCAGTCAAAAGTTTGGACATACTCATTCAAGTTATATATTAAACTATGAAATAACATATGGAATCATGTAGCAAATGATAGTCCCACTACCGTTCACCTACTCTGAGTCTCACAAAGACACGGTGGTTGGAACCAAAAATACCCTCTGTAGCAGAGGTAACTCTGGGTCTTCCTGTCCAGTGGTGGTCCTCAGAGCCAGTTTCATCATAGCGCTTAATGGTTTTTGCAACTGCACTTAAAAAAACTTTCAAAGTTCTTGAAATGTTCCACATTGACTGACCTTCATGCCTTAAAGTAATGATGGACTGTTTTTCTCTTTGCTTATTTGAGCTGTTCTTGACATAATATGGACTTGGTATTTTACCAAATAGGGCTATCTTCTGTATACCACCCCAATAGTACCTTGTCACAACACAAGTGATTGCCTCAAATGCATTAAGAAGGAAAGAAATTCCACAAATTAACTTTTAACAAGGCACACCTGTTAATTGAAATGCATTCCAGGTGACCACCTCATGAAGCTGGTTGAGAGAATGCCAAGAGTGTGCAAAGCTGTCATCAAGGCAACGAGTGGCTACTTTGAAGAGTCTTAAATATAAAATATATTTTGATTTGTTTAACCCTTTTTTGGTTACTACATGATTCCATATGTGTTATTTCATAGTTTTGATGTCTTCACTATTATTCTACAATGTAGAAAATAGTAAAGAATTAAGAAAAAAACTGGAATGAGTAGGTGTGTCCAAACTTTTGACTGGTACTGTATATAAAAAAAAACTAATGTCAAGTATACTGTGTCCGTAAAATGTACAAAGGTTTAGAACTTTTGTTAAACATCATAGCACAGTTGAAAAATATTTGGCAGCTAGAAATAAAAACTGGATGGTCTTCAGAGATAGATGGGAGGGGTTTAGGATAGCTGAAGGATGGGACTAAAAACAAACAAAAGATAAGTCATGTAAAATATACTGTCCGTGAAATGTATGTATAAACTGGAAGTAGAAGCCTAAGCATTGTCCATTAGTTTAATCCAATTAGGGGAGGGGTGGTAGGGTTAGTGTTTTTAAATAACACATATACACTACCATTCAAAAGTCTGGATTCACTTAGAAATGTTCTTGTTTTTGAAAGAAAATCACATTTTTGGTCCATTAAAATAACATCAAATTGATCAGAAATACAATGTAGGCATTGTTAATGGTGTGAATGACTATTGTAGTTGTAAACAGCTTTTTAATGGAATATCTACGTAGGCGTACAGAGGCCCATTATCAGCAACCATCACTCCTGTGTTCCAATGGCACGTTGTGTTAGCTAATTTTATAATTTTAAAAGTGTAATTGATCATTAGAAAACCCTTTTGCAATTATGTTAGGACAGCTGAAAACTGTTGTTTTGATTAAAAAAGCAATAAAACTGGCCTTCTTTAGACTAGTTGAGTATCTGGAGCATCAGCATTTGTGGGTTCGATTACAGGCTCAAAATGGCCAGAAACAAATAACTTTCTTCTGAAACTCGTCAGTCTATTCTTGTTCTGAGAAATGAAGGCTATTCCATACGAGAAATTGCCAAGAATCTGAAGATCTCGTACAACGCTGTGTACTACTCCCTTCACAGAACAGCACAAACTGCCTCTAGCCAGAATATAAGAGTGGGAGGCCACGGTGCACAACTGAGCAAGAGGAAAAGTACATTAGAGTGTCTAGTTTTAGAAACAGACGTCTCACATGTCCTCAACTGGCAGCTTCATTAAATAGTACCCGCAAAACACCAGTCTCAACGTCAACAGCGAAGAGGCGACTCCAGGATGCTGTTGACTGGTGTTAATGGACAACAAAATAGCTTTTCTTTCAAAAACAAGGACATTTCTAACTGACCCCAAACTTTTTAACAGTAGTGTATATATTTACTAAAATAAATATGTGGGGCATTGGAAATGATACAGACAATTACATTGATAGAAGCCACAATCTGCAATATTAACGTTACGGTTGCCATGACATCACTCACAAGCACATCTTCCAGTCTTAAGTCAGGTTCATCCTACACAAACACACACACATACACTTCTCCTCTCCTAGATCCGCTCCCCACCGCAGCCAGGCCTTCCCACAATCCCCCAAGGGTTCAACCTATGACCCGAGAGATGTGTATTCTGGGTAACGTTGTTTTCATAGCTCATACCACCCTGGCTCTGCAAACACACAGGACCACAGAACATATGCACCGCATTACACACACAGACACACACGCACGCACGCACACACACGCGCACACACGCGCACACACGCACACACACGCACACACGCACACACACGCACACACATACAGATCTGCTTTGTCTGAAGCAGTCAGAACTAGTCTAGGTAGATATATACTCCTCCATACCACACACAGACACGTGTGTGTGGGTGTGGGTGTGTATGTGTGTGTGTGTGTGTGTGTGTGTGTGTGTGTGTGTGTGTGTGTGTGTGTGTGTGTGTGTGTGTGTGTGTATGTGTGTCACTGGGTAATATTGAACACCATTTCATAGTCTGTCTTCCCTTCAAAAATGTAACAGTTTTTATTAGCAAATATCCACACAACTCTCTCTCTCTTTCTCTTCACAAACACTCATATCTCCCCTCTTTAATTCTATAGGCTTCAGCAGTGGCCTTCACACAGCTGATTTCCCATATAAACACACCCCATGACTCCTTCTCCTAACAATGTGTTGATCCGTGTGGTCAGTTTACAGTAAAATGTGACCTTGACTAACAAGAAAAACAATGCTGTTTCTCCGTCATTTTACTGATTCATATATTTTCAGTTAAACCGATACCGATTGCAAATGAACTTTATGTTCGTTTGACACCTGCTGGAGGAAGAAGGGAATAGAACAGAGTGAATGGAAGACAAAAGGACAAGATAGAACAATATCATCAGCCAAGTGAAGTGCTTCATCCAAACAGTGATTCCCGTCATCTGGTTCCAATAAGAACACCCTGTCCCCCCCTTTCCTCTCCCTCCCTCCCTTCTCCCTCCCTCCCTCCTACTTGTTCTTACTTAGGGTGTGGCCTCTCCCCCTCGAAGTCATCATCTTCTGTACCTCCTCCACCACCCTCCCACACACACACACACACACACACACACACACACACAGACACACACACACACACACACACACACACACCCCTACTTCTCTGTGAAAGTCAGATGAAAGGAGGAAAGAAAAACATTCCTCTTTCCATCCCTCTCTCTATACCTTGCTATTTCTTTTTTTAACATCAAATCTGGATTCAAGAACTTTCCTCAAAAACATTCACCCACACAATACCCCCTTTCTATCCCTCCCTGCTCTCCTCTCCATGGTGGATTCCTTCTGTGTTCCTGGTAGCTCACTTCAAAAGGAGGGAGAGAGAGAGGGAGGGAGAGAGAGAGAGAGAGAGAGAGAGGGAGGGAGGAAGGAAGGAAGGGAGGGAGGGAGGGAGGGAGAGAGAGAGAGAGAGAGAGAGAGAGAGAGAGAGAGAGAGAGAGAGAGAGAGAGAGAGAGAGAGAGAGAGAGAGAGAGAGAAAAGAAGAGAGGGATAGAGGTCTCAACATATAGATCTCAGAGTCTGAGGTTGTGTCCTAACTTGCACCCGATTTCCTTTATATTGCACTACTTTTGACCGTGGCCCATAATGCACTATACAGGGAATAGGCCTTTTCAGACACAACCTCAGAGTCGCCAGGAGTTAGTCACAGTGTGCAACAACCTCAGAGTCGCCAGGAGTTAGTCACAGTGTGCAACAACCTCAGAGTCGCCAGGAGTTAGTCACAGTGTGCAAGTGTTGATAATCTAAGTGAAAACGTTCAGTTCAAGGCTGCAACATGCTGATGACTGACACAGAACAGTGGTAAGAACTGTAAACACAGTCCACAGCATGTCCCACTTCCCTTAGATATACACACACACTAGCACGCAAATGCGCCTGCACACGCACACACATGCGCACACATACACACACAGGAGAGCACACAGGCACACAAAAACACTTCTATCTTTCTCTCTCTCTCTCTCTCTCTCTCTCTCTCTCTCTCTCTCTCTTTGATCTCTCTGTTCTCTTGACTTGTGCCGTCTGAAACAACAGTCCTAGCGTTATATAACAGCCCTCTCACCTAAGTCCTGGCCAGTGTGAGTGTATTGTTTGTGTATGTGTGTTAGATGAATGGCCCTCTTCACCTATAGCCTCTCCCTAACCATTCCCAAAACATCCCAAATTATTTTATCATGAACATCAGAGGGAGGGAGAGATCAGCACTGGGCTTCAGAACAGCACTGAATCTTTCTCTCTCTCTCTCTCTCTCTCTCTCTCTCTCTCTCTCTCTCTCTCTCTCTCTCTCTCCTTTCCTCTCTCCATCTCCAGACCTTCTCTGATCTGGTAAAATCCTCCTAGACCCTAAGGGGCAATGCACACACACACACACACACACACACAGGATAACTATCTGTAACAACCGTGAAGAGGCAATGTGGCTGGATGTGTGATGAGGGATGTGGAGGATATATGTTTAATCCCACAGTAAGTTAGAATTGATTAAAGGTGTTATGAGGAGCTAAAACTTAAAAGAGAGTGTGTGTGTGTGTGTGTGGGGGGCAGTGACACAATTTTGGACTATGTACAAAAAGTGCTGTAATTTCTAAACAGTTCACCAGATATGGATGAAAATGTCAATCTGCACTTTAACCTCATAGTCATTATATCATTTCAAATCCAAAGTGCTGGAGTACAGAGACAAAACAACAACACATGTGTCACTGTCCCAATACTTTTGGATCTCACTGTAAATACAGTGGGGTCTGAAATTAGACAACCTTGATAAATATTAGCAATAACGACTTTATTGTATGCTTATAAAAATGTGGAAATTAATACTAATACAATTGCTTAGTGAAATTTTGTTTAACAAGATTTTGTTTAACAAGCAATAGTAGTTTTTATCAAAAAGGTAGGGGTCGAAATTATTGACACACCAGTTTTCAATATCTCACCTTAAGAGGATAACGACACTGAGCCTTTTTTTTTTAAAGTTTTTAGGAGTTGGAGAACACATTGGGAGGGATCTTAGACCATTCCTTCATAACAAATCCTTCCATATCCTTGATATCCTTCATCTGTGCTTATGGACTGCCCTCTTCAATTCAGACCACAGGTTTTCAATGGGTTCAAGTCCGGAGACTGAGATGGCCTTTGCAAAATGTTGATTTTGAGGCAAATTAACCATTTGATTGTGGAATTTGATGTATGCTTGTGGTTATTGTTTTGCTGGGAGATACACTTGTGGCTAAGTTTCAGCAACCTGGCAAAGGCAATCAGGTTTTTGGCTAAAACATCCTGGTAGGCCTACTGGGTAAAGTTCATGATGCCGATGACCTTAAGAAGGGCCCCAGGACCAGTGGAAGCAAAATAGCCCCATAATATCAAAGATCCACCACCATATTTTTCAGTAGGTATGGGGTTCTGTTCTGCTTATGACTTTGGCCATCCCACCGCTGGAGTGCCTGGTCAAAGACCTCCATTTTCATGTCAATCATTTCTGACCCCACCACACCCACACAGACACACACACACACACAAAATGATTGACACACCTGTTTTCAATATCTCACCTGAAGAGGATAACGACACTGAGCCTCTTTCTCTTTCACACATATATATGTTTTATGGTAAGAGCAACAGGAATTAATGATGCAACAATCAAACAACGCAACCAACCATAATATGATCTCTGAGAGATAGAGATGGAAATAGAGAGAGAAAGAGAGAGAGGGAAGGAGCGAGGGAGGGTGGTAGAGGTCAGTGTTAAGGGGTGAAAGGTCATCTCTGAAACAGCTCCTTTGACTGCAGGTGGCTCAGCTCCCCCACTCGCTCTCTCTCTATCGCTCTCTCTCTCACACACACACACACACACACACCCACACACACGGCGTGATCTGACTGCTACTGAGCTTAGCTGTAGCGCGTTCCATCAGTAGCGCGTTCCATCTTTCCTATCAGTTAAATGTGATGTTAGACCTCCAGTGGCCAAACACACACACTGCAGCACCTTCCATCACTTAGTAAAGTAAAGATGCATTACCTTACACCATCCATCACTTCAGTTAACAGTAAAGATGTATTACTTTACATCTTCCATCACTTCAGTTAACAGTAAAGATGTATTACTTTACATCTTCCATCACTTCAGTTAACAGTAAAGATGTATTACTTTACATCTTCCATCACTTCAGTTAACAGTAAAGATGCATTACCTTACACCATCCATCACTTCAGTTAACAGTAAAGATGTATTACTTTACATCTTCCATCACTTCAGTTAACAGTAAAGATGTATTACTTTACATCTTCCATCACTTCAGTTAACAGTAAAGATGTATTACTTTACATCTTCCATCACTTCAGTTAACAGTAAAGATGCATTACCTTACACCATCCATCACTTCAGTTAACAGTAAAGATGTATTACTTTACATCTTCCATCACTTCAGTTAACAGTAAAGATGTATTACTTTACATCTTCCATCACTTCAGTTAACAGTAAAGATGTATTACTTTACATCTTCCATCACTTCAGTTAACAGTAAAGATGCATTACTTTACACCTTCCATCACTTCAGTTAATAGTAAAGATGCATTACTTTACATCGTCCATCACTTCAGTTAACAGTAATGATGCATTACTTTACACCTTCCGTCACTTCAGTTAACAGTAAATATGCATTACTTTACACCTTCCATCACTTCAGTTAACAGTAAAGATGCACTACTTTACACCTTCAGTCACTTCAGTTAACAGTAAATATGCATTACTTTACACCCTCCATCACTTCAGTTAACAGTAAAGATGCATTACTTTACACCTTCCATCACTTCAGTTAACAGTAATGATGCATTTCTTTACATCTTCCATCACTTCAGTTAACAGTAAATATGCATTACTTTACACCCTCCATCACTTCAGTTAACAGTAAAGATGCATTACTTTACACCTTCCGTCACTTCAGTTAACAGTAATGATGCATTACTTTACATCTTCCATCACTTCAGTTAACAGTAATGATGCATTACTTTACATCTTCCATCACTTCAGTTAACAGTAAAGATGCATTACTTTACACCTTCCATCACTTCAGTTAACAGTAATGATGCATTTCTTTACATCTTCCATCACTTCAGTTAACAGTAATGATGCATTACTTTACACCTTCCATCACTTCAGTTAACAGTAATGATGCATTACTTTACATCTTCCATCACTTCAGTTAACAGTAAAGATGCATAACTTTACACCCTCCATCACTTCAGTTAACAGTAAAGATGCATTACTTTACACAGTCCATTACTTCAGTTAACAGTAAAGATGCATTACTTTACACCTTCCATCACTTCAGTTAACAGTAATGATGCATTACTTTACACCTTCCATCACTTCAGTTAACAGTAATGATGCATTACTTAACATCTTCCATCACGTTAGTTAACAGTAAAGATGCATTACTTTACACCGTCCATCACTTCAGTTAACAGTACTGATAAATTACTTTACATCGTCCTTCATTTCAGCTAACATCACTTCAATGACTTCAGTTTTGTTGTACACACATGTATTGTGTGTGTTATTGTAAACGTTTCTCATGTACAGTATAGACATTTTAAGTGATACCAAGACAATTTCCTAGAACATTGTACGTGGCTAATAAATTTATTCTAAATACCTTTAAATGTTGCAGTCCTGTCTGTTGGCTATCAGTGGAGGCTGGTGGGAGGAGCTATAGGAGGACGGGGTCATTGTATTGGCTGGAATGGAATTAAAGGAACAGAGTCAAACATGTGGTTTCCATATCTTTGATACCGTTCAATTTATTCCATTCCAGCCAACACAATGAGCCCATCCTCCTATCATCATGGCTATATAGTGGCAGACATGATGTGCTACAGTTCTGATGTGCCATCTCCGAACACGGTTAAATATCAACAAAATAGAAGTTATCTGTTCGAAATGAATACTATAGATGAAAACAGAACAAAAACGTTCTTCCATTACAGAGAGTGAGGTAACAGAGTACATGGTACACTCACGTAAGGCACTCACTTCACCAATAACGATTGACAGATATGGCACTCCACAAGCATATTTTGACACTTCTGTCCAGACTGTACCGTATTTGGAATTCTGAACAACAAGTTCCAGGGTCCTCCAAGTCTAGCTTGGCCAAATGTGCATGTATGTGCATTCGTTTTTTGAGTAAAGGTTTCTGATAAAAAACATAGCCCAACCATGGGCTTTATCACTGCCCTCTATAGGCTGGACACAACAGAACCTTCTGTTGATTCAGGTTCACAGCTCTGGTCATGTTGGTCATCTTGAACATACTGGGTCCTGAGGCCATAGTATACCAGCAATAGTGAATTGGCAACAACTCCTAGCTGTGAAAAGGTCAACCATATAGTATATAAACACAGCCTTGCTGGTATTATCCCATAACTATGAATGAGGAAGTTAGTAAAGGGGCCTGGAAGTGTAGGTCAACTTTACTCAGACACCTAACAAACATCTTAACCGTGGTATTTCCACCGTGGCAATGACAACGGCTAGCGTTGTTGCCAGGCCAGATGTTCTTCTTTAGCAAATGTTGGTTGGTCTCATTGGATGTGTGTTCTATCAATAATGAAGTTGAGGTGAGTGACTGGCCTTAACCTAATTTAATAACGTAAAGTTCCAATCTGATAATGCAGGCATGCAAAGCCATCCTTCCATGTATGGACACCGTAATATTATTTCACTAGGTCACATGATCAGAAAAATCTCTAGCTTTAGTAGAGAGCACCCATCTGTGATGACAATTGACCCAACCAGCCATTAGAGTTAATGCTGCTCTGGTGGGGTTTGCTTTGTGTGTGTGTGTGTGTGTGTGTGTGTGTGTGTGTGTGTATTTGTCAGATTCTGTTGATGAAAGTGTTTGCATTTAACATTAACAGCCATCTGTCAGGAGCGAGCGAGAGAGATAGAAAGACAGAGAGAGAGAGAGAGAGAGAGAGAGAAAGCCGGAGAGAGAGAGAAATAGATTGAGAGAGAGATCATGTAAACATGTGTGTGCGTTCTAGTGTGTGTCATTTCAGCTGTCATTTCACATGCACTATCTTTGTAGTCATTTATTAAGTCCCATTTGTTGAGATTCAACACATTCAGTCAGTTACACAATGAACATGGTAGAACAGGATAATGTAACCTCTAGAAACAAAACCACCTGCTGTCTTTCTCGCTATTATACTGTACATGAATGATACAGTAGAGACAGGAGTTTTTCTGGCTGTTTTATCCTGAGCAGGAAACATTCTGGGCCCTGTGTATGAGTTATGTAAAGTTAGTCATGTCAGGAGTTGTTCCTGGAAGTTAAGATGACAATCAGGATTTACATCTATCATTGTTTACATTCTGTCACACAGCTAATTATTCCAGCCCTGCAAAAACACACCAGATTAAGCTAATCAGAAATGTTAGTGCAGGGCTGGAACTAAAGCTTGCACACCCTGTAACTCTCCAGGGTTGGATCCCCCTGGACTAGTGAGCATGTCAGGCATGGGAGTCTGATTTGAGCTGCTCCAGCTCGGTGGAGGTACCAGTATCAGTTCCAGTTCCAGTCTTTTTGGTTCCTGGTGTCTGTTTCCTTCCCTTTTTAAACACAGCTGCTATCTCCTCAAATGTCTTCCCTTTGGTCTCCGGCACGCGCAGGTAAATGAACACAGTGAAGCCAAACAACAGCACCGCAAACAGGATGAACACATAGCTACCACACAGAGCCTGGAGGGAGGGAGGGAGGGAGAGAGAGAGAGAGAGAGAGGGTGAGTTAATGGGTCTGTCGATCTGTCTGTTTGTCTGTCCGTCTGTCCATGTATCTTACCTCTATGTAAGGGAAGGTCATGCCTATGATGAAGTTGCTGGTCCAGTTGGTGCAGCCAGCCAGAGCTATAGCAGCAGGCCTGGGGCCCTGACTGAATAACTCAGCCACGATGAACCAGGGGATGGGACCAGGGCCGATCTCAAAGAAACACACAAACAGGAAGATGGCCGACATGCTGACATAGGACATCCAGGAGTAGACACTCTGGGGAGGAGAGGAGAGGAGATCTCATTATTTCACGAGAAGGTTAAAAAACACAGGAAACAGTCATATACAGACAGGAAATGTACACTCTAAAATACTGAAACCCTATTGGTAGAGAGATAGAGACAATGATTTTTGATTGGTCATACCAGGTACACGAGGCCGACTGTCATGGCGACGGCACAGATACACATCCCACCTAAACCAATCAGAGTCAACGTCCGTCTGCCGGCCCTATCCACTAGAGCCACCTGCAACACACACACATTTCAGTGTGACTGTTTGCATCACTGACCTACAAATGGTTAGTCTATGTGTGCACGTGTTAGTTTGTCTGTGTGTGTGTGCGTGTGTCTTTCCGTACCGACACCATAGTAAAGACGGTATTGATAACTCCTACTCCAATGGTTGCATAGACAGGCTGAGTGACTCCTGCTCTCTCAAAGATGGCTGTTGAGTAATAAAAGATCTGAAGAGATTAAAACAAATGTTATGTTTCCATTCAGTAAAGCAGTCATAAAAACCTCAATCTGACTCATACAGGTTGTTAAAACGATGTAAAACAATATACAACAACATAAAACAATATAAAAAATATACAATAAACTCACTGGTGACTCAACACACACACAAACACACACACTCAAAATTCTCTCTCACTCATTCACACTACACTCCCTCTCTTTTCTTCCTGTATTCCCTCTCTCTCAGTAACTCACAGCGTTGATTCCAGACAGTTGTTCCCTCTCTCAGTAACTCACAGCGTTGATTCCAGACAGTTGTTCCCTCTCTCTCAGTAACTCACAGCGTTGATTCCAGACAGTTGTTCCCTCTCTCTCAGTAACTCACAGCGTTAATTCCAGACAGTTGTTCCCTCTCTCAGTAACTCACAGCGTTGATTCCAGACAGTTGTTCCCTCTCTCAGTAACTCAGTGCAGTTCTGCCAGTAACTCACAGATTCCAGACAGTTGTTCCCTCTCTCTCAGTAACTACAGACAGTTGTTCCTTGATTCCAGACAGTTGTTCCTCTCTCTCAGTAACTCACAGCGTTGATTCCAGACAGTTGTTCCCTCTCTCAGTAACTCACAGCGTTGATTCCAGACAGTTGTTCCCTCTCTCTCAGTAACTCACAGCGTTGATTCCAGACAGTTGTTCCCTCTCTCTCAGTAACTCACAGCGTTGATTCCAGACAGTTGTTCCCTCTCTCAGTAACTCACAGCGTTGATTCCAGACAGTTGTTCCTCTCTCTCAGTAACTCACAGCGTTGATTCCAGACAGTTGTTCCCTCTCTCTCAGTAACTCACAGCGTTGATTCCAGACAGTTGTTCCCTCTCTCAGTAACTCACAGCGTTGATTCCAGACAGTTGTTCCCTCTCTCTCAGTAACTCACAGCGTTGATTCCAGACAGTTGTTCCCTCTCTCTCAGTAACTCACAGCGTTGATTCCAGACAGTTGTTCCCTCTCTCTCAGTAACTCACAGCGTTGATTCCAGACAGTTGTTCCCTCTCTCTCAGTAACTCACAGCGCTGATTCCAGACAGTTGTTCCCTCTCTCTCAGTAACTCACAGCGTTGATTCCAGACAGTTGTTCCTCTCTCAGTAACTCACAGCGTTGATTCCAGACAGTTGTTCCCTCTCTCTCAGTAACTCACAGCGTTGATTCCAGACAGTTGTTCCTCTCTCTCAGTAACTCACAGCGTTGATTCCAGACAGTTGTTCCCTCTCTCAGTAACTCACAGCGTTGATTCCAGACAGTTGTTCCTCTCTCTCAGTAACTCACAGCGTTGATTCCAGACAGTTGTTCCTCTCTCTCAGTAACTCACAGCGTTGATTCCAGACAGTTGTTCCCTCTCTCTCAGTAACTCACAGCGTTGATTCCAGACAGTTGTTCCCTCTCTCAGTAACCTGGCTGATTCCAGACAGTTGTTCCTCTCTCTCAGTAACTCACAGCGTTGATTCCAGACAGTTGTTCCCTCTCTCAGTAACTCACAGCGTTGATTCCAGACAGTTGTTCCCTCTCTCAGTAACTCACAGCGTTGATTCCAGACAGTTGTTCCCTCTCTCAGTAACTCACAGCGTTGATTCCAGACAGTTGTTCCCTCTCTCTCAGTAACTCACAGCGTTGATTCCAGACAGTTGTTCCTCTCTCAGTAACTCACAGCGTTGATTCCAGACAGTTGTTCCTCTCTCTCAGTAACTCACAGCGTTGATTCCAGACAGTTGTTCCCTCTCTCTCAGTAACTCACAGCGTTGATTCCAGACAGTTGTTCCCTCTCTCAGTAACTCACAGCGTTGATTCCAGACAGTTGTTCCCTCTCTCAGTAACTCACAGCGTTGATTCCAGACAGTTGTTCCCTCTCTCTCAGTAACTCACAGCGTTGATTCCAGACAGTTGTTCCCTCTCTCTCAGTAACTCACAGCGTTGATTCCAGACAGTTGTTCCCTCTCTCAGTAACTCACAGCGTTGATTCCAGACAGTTGTTCCCTCTCTCTCAGTAACTCACAGCGTTGATTCCAGACAGTTGTTCCCTCTCTCAGTAACTCACAGCGTTGATTCCAGACAGTTGTTCCCTCTCTCTCAGTAACTCACAGCGTTGATTCCAGACAGTTGTTCCCTCTCTCAGTAACTCACAGCGTTGATTCCAGACAGTTGTTCCCTCTCTCAGTAACTCACAGCGTTGATTCCAGACAGTTGTTCCCTCTCTCAGTAACTCACAGCGTTGATTCCAGACAGTTGTTCCTCTCTCTCAGTAACTCACAGCGTTGATTCCAGACAGTTGTTCCCTCTCTCTCAGTAACTCACAGCGTTGATTCCAGACAGTTGTTCCCTCTCTCTCAGTAACTCACAGCGTTGATTCCAGACAGTTGTTCCCTCTCTCAGTAACTCACAGCGTTGATTCCAGACAGTTGTTCCCTCTCTCAGTAACTCACAGCGTTGATTCCAGACAGTTGTTCCCTCTCTCAGTAACTCACAGCGTTGATTCCAGACAGTTGTTCCCTCTCTCAGTAACTCACAGCGTTGATTCCAGACAGTTGTTCCCTCTCTCAGTAACTCACAGCGTTGATTCCAGACAGTTGTTCCCTCTCTCTCTCAGTAACTCACAGCGTTGATTCCAGACAGTTGTTCCTCTCTCTCAGTAACTCACAGCGTTGATTCCAGACAGTTGTTCCCTCTCTCTCAGTAACTCACAGCGTTGATTCCAGACAGTTGTTCCCTCTCTCTCAGTAACTCACAGCGTTGATTCCAGACAGTTGTTCCCTCTCTCTCAGTAACTCACAGCGTTGATTCCAGACAGTTGTTCCTCTCTCTCAGTAACTCACAGCGTTGATTCCAGACAGTTGTTCCCTCTCTCTCAGTAACTCACAGCGTTGATTCCAGACAGTTGTTCCTCTCTCTCAGTAACTCACAGCGTTGATTCCAGACAGTTGTTCCTCTCTCTCAGTAACTCACAGCGTTGATTCCAGACAGTTGTTCCCTCTCTCTCAGTAACTCACAGCGTTGATTCCAGACAGTTGTTCCCTCTCTCAGTAACTCACAGCGTTGATTCCAGACAGTTGTTCCCTCTCTCTCAGTAACTCACAGCGTTGATTCCAGACAGTTGTTCCCTCTCTCTCAGTAACTCACAGCGTTGATTCCAGACAGTTGTTCCTCTCTCTCAGTAACTCACAGCGTTGATTCCAGACAGTTGTTCCCTCTCTCTCAGTAACTCACAGCGTTGATTCCAGACAGTTGTTCCCTCTCTCTCAGTAACTCACAGCGTTGATTCCAGACAGTTGTTCCCTCTCTCTCAGTAACTCACAGCGTTGATTCCAGACAGTTGTTCCCTCTCTCAGTAACTCACAGCGTTGATTCCAGACAGTTGTTCCTCTCTCAGTAACTCACAGCGTTGATTCCAGACAGTTGTTCCCTCTCTCTCAGTAACTCACAGCGTTGATTCCAGACAGTTGTTCCCTCTCTCAGTAACTCACAGCGTTGATTCCAGACAGTTGTTCCCTCTCTCTCAGTAACTCACAGCGTTGATTCCAGACAGTTGTTCCCTCTCTCTCAGTATCTCACAGCGTTGATTCCAGACAGTTGTTCCCTCTCTCAGTAACTCACAGCGTTGATTCCAGACAGTTGTTCCCTCTCTCCAGTAACTCACAGCGTTGATTCCAGACAGTTGTTCCTCTCTCTCAGTAACTCACAGCGTTGATTCCAGACAGTTGTTCCCTCTCTCAGTAACTCACAGCGTTGATTCCAGACAGTTGTTCCCTCTCTCTCAGTAACTCACAGCGTTGATTCCAGACAGTTGTTCCTCTCTCTCAGTAACTCACAGCGTTGATTCCAGACAGTTGTTCCCTCTCTCTCAGTAACTCACAGCGTTGATTCCAGACAGTTGTTCCCTCTCTCAGTAACTCACAGCGTTGATTCCAGACAGTTGTTCCCTCTCTCTCAGTAACTCACAGCGTTGATTCCAGACAGTTGTTCCTCTCTCTCAGTAACTCACAGCGTTAATTCCAGACAGTTGTTCCCTCTCTCTCAGTAACTCACAGCGTTGATTCCAGACAGTTGTTCCTCTCTCTCAGTAACTCACAGCGTTGATTCCAGACAGTTGTTCCTCTCTCTCAGTAACTCACAGCGTTGATTCCAGACAGTTGTTCCCTCTCTCTCAGTAACTCACAGCGTTGATTCCAGACAGTTGTTCCTCTCTCTCAGTAACTCACAGCGTTGATTCCAGACAGTTGTTCCCTCTCTCTCAGTAACTCACAGCGTTGATTCCAGACAGTTGTTCCCTCTCTCAGTAACTCACAGCGTTGATTCCAGACAGTTGTTCCCTCTCTCAGTAACTCACAGCGTTGATTCCAGACAGTTGTTCCCTCTCTCTCAGTAACTCACAGCGTTGATTCCAGACAGTTGTTCCCTCTCTCTCAGTAACTCACAGCGTTGATTCCAGACAGTTGTTCCTCTCTCAGTAACTCACAGCGTTGATTCCAGACAGTTGTTCCCTCTCTCTCAGTAACTCACAGCGTTGATTCCAGACAGTTGTTCCCTCTCTCTCAGTAACTCACAGCGTTGATTCCAGACAGTTGTTCCTCTCTCTCAGTAACTCACAGCGTTGATTCCAGACAGTTGTTCCTCTCTCTCAGTAACTCACAGCGTTGATTCCAGACAGTTGTTCCCTCTCTCTCAGTAACTCACAGCGTTGATTCCAGACAGTTGTTCCTCTCTCTCAGTAACTCACAGCGTTGATTCCAGACAGTTGTTCCCTCTCTCTCAGTAACTCACAGCGTTGATTCCAGACAGTTGTTCCCTCTCTCTCAGTAACTCACAGCGTTGATTCCAGACAGTTGTTCCCTCTCTCAGTAACTCACAGCGTTGATTCCAGACAGTTGTTCCCTCTCTCTCAGTAACTCACAGCGTTGATTCCAGACAGTTGTTCCCTCTCTCAGTAACTCACAGCGTTGATTCCAGACAGTTGTTCCCTCTCTCTCAGTAACTCACAGCGTTGATTCCAGACAGTTGTTCCCTCTCTCAGTAACTCACAGCGTTGATTCCAGACAGTTGTTCCCTCTCTCAGTAACTCACAGCGTTGATTCCAGACAGTTGTTCCCTCTCTCTCAGTAACTCACAGCGTTGATTCCAGACAGTTGTTCCTCTCTCTCAGTAACTCACAGCGTTGATTCCAGACAGTTGTTCCCTCTCTCAGTAACTCACAGCGTTGATTCCAGACAGTTGTTCCCTCTCTCTCAGTAACTCACAGCGTTGATTCCAGACAGTTGTTCCCTCTCTCAGTATCTCACAGCGTTGATTCCAGACAGTTGTTCCCTCTCTCTCAGTAACTCACAGCGTTGATTCCAGACAGTTGTTCCTCTCTCTCAGTAACTCACAGCGTTGATTCCAGACAGTTGTTCCTCTCTCTCAGTAACTCACAGCGTTGATTCCAGACAGTTGTTCCCTCTCTCTCAGTAACTCACAGCGTTGATTCCAGACAGTTGTTCCCTCTCTCAGTAACTCACAGCGTTGATTCCAGACAGTTGTTCCCTCTCTCTCAGTAACTCACAGCGTTGATTCCAGACAGTTGTTCCCTCTCTCTCAGTAACTCACAGCGTTGATTCCAGACAGTTGTTCCTCTCTCTCAGTAACTCACAGCGTTGATTCCAGACAGTTGTTCCCTCTCTCAGTAACTCACAGCGTTGATTCCAGACAGTTGTTCCCTCTCTCTCAGTAACTCACAGCGTTGATTCCAGACAGTTGTTCCTCTCTCTCAGTAACTCACAGCGTTGATTCCAGACAGTTGTTCCCTCTCTCTCAGTAACTCACAGCGTTGATTCCAGACAGTTGTTCCCTCTCTCTCAGTAACTCACAGCGTTGATTCCAGACAGTTGTTCCCTCTCTCAGTAACTCACAGCGTTGATTCCAGACAGTTGTTCCCTCTCTCTCAGTAACTCACAGCGTTGATTCCAGACAGTTGTTCTCTCTCAGTAACTCACAGCGTTGATTCCAGACAGTTGTTCCTCTCTCTCAGTAACTCACAGCGCTGATTCCAGACAGTTGTTCCCTCTCTCTCTCAGTAACTCACAGCGTTGATTCCAGACAGTTGTTCCCTCTCTCTCAGTAACTCACAGCGTTGATTCCAGACAGTTGTTCCTCTCTCTCAGTAACTCACAGCGTTGATTCCAGACAGTTGTTCCCTCTCAGTAACTCACAGCGTTGATTCCAGACAGTTGTTCCCTCTCTCTCAGTAACTCACAGCGTTGATTCCAGACAGTTGTTCCCTCTCTCAGTAACTCACAGCGTTGATTCCAGACAGTTGTTCCCTCTCTCAGTAACTCACAGCGTTGATTCCAGACAGTTGTTCCCTCTCTCAGTAACTCACAGCGTTGATTCCAGACAGTTGTTCCTCTCTCTCAGTAACTCACAGCGTTGATTCCAGACAGTTGTTCCTCTCTCTCAGTAACTCACAGCGTTGATTCCAGACAGTTGTTCCCTCTCTCTCAGTAACTCACAGCGTTGATTCCAGACAGTTGTTCCCTCTCTCAGTAACTCAGCGTTGATTCCAGACAGTTGTTCTCTCTCTCAGTAACTCACAGCGTTGATTCCAGACAGTTGTTCCCTCTCTCAGTAACTCACAGCGTTGATTCCAGACAGTTGTTCCCTCTCTCAGTAACTCACAGCGTTGATTCCAGACAGTTGTTCCCTCTCTCTCAGTAACTCACAGCGTTGATTCCAGACAGTTGTTCCTCTCTCTCAGTAACTCACAGCGTTGATTCCAGACAGTTGTTCCCTCTCTCTCAGTAACTCACAGCGTTGATTCCAGACAGTTGTTCCCTCTCTCAGTAACTCACAGCGTTGATTCCAGACAGTTGTTCCCTCTCTCTCAGTAACTCACAGCGTTGATTCCAGACAGTTGTTCCCTCTCTCAGTAACTCACAGCGTTGATTCCAGACAGTTGTTCCTCTCTCTCAGTAACTCACAGCGTTGATTCCAGACAGTTGTTCCCTCTCTCTCAGTAACTCACAGCGTTGATTCCAGACAGTTGTTCCCTCTCTCTCAGTAACTCACAGCGTTGATTCCAGACAGTTGTTCCTTCTCTCTCAGTAACTCACAGCGTTGATTCCAGACAGTTGTTCCTCTCTCTCAGTAACTCACAGCGTTGATTCCAGACAGTTGTTCCCTCTCTCTCAGTAACTCACAGCGTTGATTCCAGACAGTTGTTCCCTCTCTTCAGTAACTCACAGCGTTGATTCCAGACAGTTGTTCCCTCTCTCTCAGTAACTCACAGCGTTGATTCCAGACAGTTGTTCCCTCTCTCAGTAACTCACAGCGTTGATTCCAGACAGTTGTTCCCTCTCTCAGTAACTCACAGCGTTGATTCCAGACAGTTGTTCCTCTCTCTCCAGTAACTCACAGCGCTGATTCCAGACAGTTGTTCCTCTCTCAGTAACTCACAGCTGATTCCAGACAGTTGTTCTCTCTCTCTCTCTGTTGATTCCAGACAGTTGTTCCCTCTCTCAGTAACTCACAGCGTTGATTCCAGACAGTTGTTCCCTCTCTCTCAGTAACTCACAGCGTTGATTCCAGACAGTTGTTCCCTCTCTCAGTAACTCACAGCGTTGATTCCAGACAGTTGTTCCCTCTCTCTCAGTAACTCACAGCGTTGATTCCAGACAGTTGTTCTCTCTCTCAGTAACTCACAGCGTTGATTCCAGACAGTTGTTCCCTCTCTCTCAGTAACTCACAGCGTTGATTCCAGACAGTTGTTCCCTCTCTCAGTAACTCACAGCGTTGATTCCAGACAGTTGTTCCTCTCTCAGTAACTCACAGCGTTGATTCCAGACAGTTGTTCCCTCTCTCAGTAACTCACAGCGTTGATTCCAGACAGTTGTTCCTCTCTCTCAGTAACTCACAGCGTTGATTCCAGACAGTTGTTCCCTCTCTCTCAGTAACTCACAGCGTTGATTCCAGACAGTTGTTCCTCTCTCTCAGTAACTCACAGCGTTGATTCCAGACAGTTGTTCCTCTCTCTCAGTAACTCACAGCGTTGATTCCAGACAGTTGTTCCTCTCTCTCAGTAACTCACAGCGTTGATTCCAGACAGTTGTTCCTCTCTCTCAGTAACTCACAGCGTTGATTCCAGACAGTTGTTCCCTCTCTCTCAGTAACTCACAGCGTTGATTCCAGACAGTTGTTCCCTCTCTCAGTAACTCACAGCGTTGATTCCAGACAGTTGTTCCCTCTCTCTCAGTAACTCACAGCGTTGATTCCAGACAGTTGTTCCCTCTCTCTCAGTAACTCACAGCGTTGATTCCAGACAGTTGTTCCCTCTCTCTCAGTAACTCACAGCGTTGATTCCAGACAGTTGTTCCCTCTCTCTCAGTAACTCACAGCGTTGATTCCAGACAGTTGTTCCCTCTCTCAGTAACTCACAGCGTTGATTCCAGACAGTTGTTCCCTCTCTCTCAGTAACTCACAGCGTTGATTCCAGACAGTTGTTCCCTCTCTCTCAGTAACTCACAGCGTTGATTCCAGACAGTTGTTCCCTCTCTCAGTAACTCACAGCGTTGATTCCAGACAGTTGTTCCTCTCTCTCAGTAACTCACAGCGTTGATTCCAGACAGTTGTTCCCTCTCTCAGTAACTCACAGCGTTGATTCCAGACAGTTGTTCCCTCTCTCTCAGTAACTCACAGCGTTGATTCCAGACAGTTGTTCCCTCTCTCTCAGTAACTCACAGCGTTGATTCCAGACAGTTGTTCCTCTCTCTCAGTAACTCACAGCGTTGATTCCAGACAGTTGTTCCCTCTCTCAGTAACTCACAGCGTTGATTCCAGACAGTTGTTCCCTCTCTCAGTAACTCACAGCGTTGATTCCAGACAGTTGTTCCCTCTCTCAGTAACTCACAGCGTTGATTCCAGACAGTTGTTCCCTCTCTCTCAGTAACTCACAGCGTTGATTCCAGACAGTTGTTCCCTCTCTCTCAGTAACTCACAGCGTTGATTCCAGACAGTTGTTCCTCTCTCTCAGTAACTCACAGCGTTGATTCCAGACAGTTGTTCCTCTCTCTCAGTAACTCACAGCGTTGATTCCAGACAGTTGTTCCCTCTCTCTCAGTAACTCACAGCGTTGATTCCAGACAGTTGTTCCCTCTCTCTCAGTAACTCACAGCGTTGATTCCAGACAGTTGTTCCCTCTCTCTCAGTAACTCACAGCGTTGATTCCAGACAGTTGTTCCCTCTCTCTCAGTAACTCACAGCGTTGATTCCAGACAGTTGTTCCCTCTCTCAGTAACTCACAGCGTTGATTCCAGACAGTTGTTCCTCTCTCTCAGTAACTCACAGCGTTGATTCCAGACAGTTGTTCCCTCTCTCAGTAACTCACAGCGTTGATTCCAGACAGTTGTTCCTCTCTCTCAGTAACTCACAGCGTTGATTCCAGACAGTTGTTCTCTCTCTCAGTAACTCACAGCGTTGATTCCAGACAGTTGTTCCCTCTCTCAGTAACTCACAGCGTTGATTCCAGACAGTTGTTCCCTCTCTCAGTAACTCACAGCGTTGATTCCAGACAGTTGTTCCCTCTCTCAGTAACTCACAGCGTTGATTCCAGACAGTTGTTCCCTCTCTCAGTATCTCACAGCGTTGATTCCAGACAGTTGTTCCCTCTCTCTCAGTAACTCACAGCGTTGATTCCAGACAGTTGTTCCTCTCTCAGTAACTCACAGCGTTGATTCCAGACAGTTGTTCCCTCTCTCAGTAACTCACAGCGTTGATTCCAGACAGTTGTTCCCTCTCTCTCAGTAACTCACAGCGTTGATTCCAGACAGTTGTTCCCTCTCTCTCAGTAACTCACAGCGTTGATTCCAGACAGTTGTTCCCTCTCTCTCAGTAACTCACAGCGTTGATTCCAGACAGTTGTTCCCTCTCTCTCAGTAACTCCACAGCGTTGATTCCAGACAGTTGTTCCCTCTCTCTCAGTAACTCACAGCGTTGATTCCAGACAGTTGTTCCCTCTCTCTCAGTAACTCACAGCGTTGATTCCAGACAGTTGTTCCCTCTCTCTCAGTATCTCACAGCGTTGATTCCAGACAGTTGTTCCCTCTCTCTCAGTAACTCACAGCGTTGATTCCAGACAGTTGTTCCCTTTCTCAGTAACTCAGCAGCGTTGATTCCAGACAGTTGTTCCCTCTCTCTCAGTAACTCACAGCGTTGATTCCAGACAGTTGTTCCCTCTCTCTCAGTAACTCTGGCGTTGATTCCAGACAGTTGTTCCCTCTCTCAGTAACTCACAGCGTTGATTCCAGACAGTTGTTCCCTCTCTCAGTAACTCACAGCGTTGATTCCAGACAGTTGTTCCTCTCTCTCAGTAACTCACAGCTGATTCCAGACAGTTGTTCCCCTCTCTCAGTAACTCACAGCGTTAATTCCAGACAGTTGTTCCCTCTCTCTCAGTAACTCACAGCGTTGATTCCAGACAGTTGTTCCCTCTCTCTCAGTAACTCACAGCGTTGATTCCAGACAGTTGTTCCTCTCTCTCAGTAACTCACAGCGTTGATTCCAGACAGTTGTTCCCTCTCTCAGTAACTCACAGCGTTGATTCCAGACAGTTGTTCTCTCTCAGTAACTCACAGCGTTGATTCCAGACAGTTGTTCCTCTCTCAGTAACTCAGCGTTGATTCCAGACAGTTGTTCTCTCTCAGTAACTCACAGCGTTAATTCCAGACAGTTGTTCCCTCTCTCAGTAACTCACAGCGTTGATTCCAGACAGTTGTTCCCTCTCTCTCAGTATCTCACAGCGTTGATTCCAGACAGTTGTTCCCTCTCTCAGTAACTCACAGCGTTGATTCCAGACAGTTGTTCCCTCTCTCAGTAACTCACAGCGTTGATTCCAGACAGTTGTTCCCTCTCTCAGTAACTCACAGCGTTGATTCCAGACAGTTGTTCCTCTCTCTCAGTAACTCACAGCGTTGATTCCAGACAGTTGTTCCCTCTCTCAGTAACTCACAGCGTTGATTCCAGACAGTTGTTCCTCTCTCAGTATCTCACAGCGTTGATTCCAGACAGTTGTTCCTCTCTCTCAGTAACTCACAGCGTTGATTCCAGACAGTTGTTCCCTCTCTCAGTAACTCACAGCGTTGATTCCAGACAGTTGTTCCCTCTCTCTCAGTAACTCACAGCGTTGATTCCAGACAGTTGTTCCTCTCTCTCAGTAACTCACAGCGTTGATTCCAGACAGTTGTTCCCTCTCTCTCAGTAACTCACAGCGTTGATTCCAGACAGTTGTTCCCTCTCTCAGTAACTCACAGCGTTGATTCCAGACAGTTGTTCCCTCTCTCTCAGTAACTCACAGCGTTGATTCCAGACAGTTGTTCCTCTCTCAGTAACTCACAGCGTTGATTCCAGACAGTTGTTCCCTCTCTCAGTAACTCACAGCGTTAATTCCAGACAGTTGTTCCTCTCTCTCAGTAACTCACAGCTGATTCCAGACAGTTGTTCCCTCTCTCTCAGTAACTCACAGCGTTGATTCCAGACAGTTGTTCCCTCTCTCAGTAACTCACAGCGTTGATTCCAGACAGTTGTTCCCTCTCTCTCAGTAACTCACAGCGTTGATTCCAGACAGTTGTTCCCTCTCTCAGTAACTCACAGCGTTGATTCCAGACAGTTGTTCCCTCTCTCAGTAACTCACAGCGTTGATCTCCAGACAGTTGTTCCCTCTCTCTCAGTAACTCACAGCGTTGATTCCAGACAGTTGTTCCCTCTCTCTCAGTAACTCACAGCGTTGATTCCAGACAGTTGTTCCTCTCTCTCAGTAACTCACAGCGTTGATTCCAGACAGTTGTTCCCTCTCTCTCAGTAACTCACAGCGTTGATTCCAGACAGTTGTTCTCTCTCTCAGTAACTCACAGCGTTGATTCCAGACAGTTGTTCCTCTCTCTCAGTAACTCACAGCGTTGATTCCAGACAGTTGTTCCTCTCTCAGTAACTCACAGCGTTGATTCCAGACAGTTGTTCCCTCTCTCTCAGTAACTCACAGCGTTGATTCCAGACAGTTGTTCCCTCTCTCAGTAACTCACAGCGTTGATTCCAGACAGTTGTTCCTCTCTCTCAGTAACTCACAGCGTTGATTCCAGACAGTTGTTCCTCTCTCTCAGTAACTCACAGCGCTGATTCCAGACAGTTGTTCCCTCTCTCTCAGTAACTCACAGCTGATTCCAGACAGTTGTTCCTCTCTCAGTAACTCACAGCTATTCCAGACAGTTGTTCCTCTCTCTCAGTAACTCACAGCGTTGATTCCAGACAGTTGTTCCCTCTCTCAGTAACTCACAGCGTTGATTCCAGACAGTTGTTCCTCTCTCTCAGTAACTCACAGCGTTGATTCCAGACAGTTGTTCCCTCTCTCTCAGTAACTCACAGCGTTGATTCCAGACAGTTGTTCCCTCTCTCAGTAACTCACAGCGTTGATTCCAGACAGTTGTTCCCTCTCTCTCAAGTAACTCACATTGTTGATTCCAGACAGTTGTTCCTCTCTCTCAGTAACTCACAGCGTTGATTCCAGACAGTTGTTCCTCTCTCAGTAACTCACAGCGTTGATTCCAGACAGTTGTTCCTCTCTCTCAGTAACTCACAGCTGGATTCCAGACAGTTGTTCCCTCTCTCTCAGTAACTCACAGCGTTGATTCCAGACAGTTGTTCCTCTCTCTCAGTAACTCACAGCATTGATTCCAGACAGTTGTTCCCTCTCTCTCAGTAACTCACAGCGTTGATTCCAGACAGTTGTTCCCTCTCTCTCAGTAACTCACAGCGTTGATTCCAGACAGTTGTTCCTCTCTCTCAGTAACTCACAGCGTTGATTCCAGACAGTTGTTCCCTCTCTCTCAGTAACTCACAGCGTTGATTCCAGACAGTTGTTCCCTCTCTCAGTAACTCACAGCTGATTCCAGACAGTTGTTCCTCTCTCAGTAACTCACAGCGCTGATTCCAGACAGTTGTTCCTCTCTCAGTAACTCACAGCGTTGATTCCAGACAGTTGTTCCCTCTCTCTCAGTATCTCACAGCGTTAATTCCAGACAGTTGTTCCCTCTCTCTCAGTAACTCACAGCGTTGATTCCAGACAGTTGTTCCCTCTCTCAGTAACTCACAGCGTTGATTCCAGACAGTTGTTCCCTCTCTTTCAGTAACTCACAGCGTTGATTCCAGACAGTTGTTCCCTCTCTCTCAGTAACTCACAGCGTTGATTCCAGACAGTTGTTCCCTCTCTCTCAGTATCTCACAGCGTTGATTCCAGACAGTTGTTCCCTCTCTCAGTAACTCACAGCGTTGATTCCAGACAGTCTCTCTCAGTATCTCACAGTGTTGATTCCAGACAGTTGTTCCCTCTCTCAGTAACTCACAGCGTTGATTCCAGACAGTTGTTCCCTCTCTCTCAGTAACTCACAGCGTTGATTCCAGACAGTTGTTCCCTCTCTCTCAGTATCTCACAGCGTTGATTCCAGACAGTTGTTCCCTCTCTCTCAGTAACTCACAGCGTTGATTCCAGACAGTTGTTCCCTCTCTCAGTAACTCACAGCGTTGATTCCAGACAGTTGTTCCCTCTCTCTCAGTAACTCACAGCGTTGATTCCAGACAGTTGTTCCCTCTCTCAGTAACTCACAGCGTTGATTCCAGACAGTTGTTCCCTCTCTCTCAGTAACTCACAGCGTTGATTCCAGACAGTTGTTCCCTCTCTCTCAGTAACTCACAGCGTTGATTCCAGACAGTTGTTCCTTCTCTCTCAGTAACTCACAGCGTTGATTCCAGACAGTTGTTCCCTCTCTCTCAGTAACTCACAGCGTTGATTCCAGACAGTTGTTCCCTCTCTCTCAGTAACTCACAGCGTTGATTCCAGACAGTTGTTCCCTCTCTCAGTAACTCACAGCGTTGATTCCAGACAGTCTCTATCAGTAGCTCACAGCATTGATTCCAGACAGTTGTTCCTCTCTCTCAGTAACTCACAGCGTTGATTCCAGACAGTTGTTCCTCTCTCTCTCTCAGTAACTCACAGCGTTGATTCCAGACAGTCTCTATCAGTAGCTCACATCATTGATTCCAGACAGTTGTTCCCTCTCTCAGTAGCTCACAGCATTGATTCCAGACAGTTGTTCCCTCTCTCAGTATCTCACAGAGTTGATTCCAGACAGTTGTTCCTTCTCTCTCAGTAACTCACAGCATTGATTCCAGACAGTTGTTCCCTCTCTCTCAGTAACTCACAGCGTTGATTCCAGACAGTTGTTCCCTCTCTCTCAGTAACTCAACACGCTGATTCCAGACAGTTGTTCCCTCTCTCTCAGTAACTCACAGCGTTGATTCCAGACAGCTGTTCCTCTCTCAGTAACTCACAGCGTTGATTCCAGACAGTTGTTCCCTCTCTCTCAATATCTCACATTGTTGATTCCAGACAGTTGTTCCCTCTCTCAGTAACTCACAGCGTTGATTCCAGACAGTTGTTCCCTCTCTCTCAGTAACTCACAGCGTTGAATCCAGACAGTTGTTCCCTCTCTCAGTAACTCACAGCATTGATTCCAGACAGTTGTTCCCTCTCTCTCAGTAACTCACAGCGTTGATTCCAGACAGTTGTTCCCTCTCTCAGTAACTCACAGCATTGATTCCAGACAGTTGTTCCCTCTCTCTCAGTAACTCACAGCGTTGATTGCAGACAGTTGTTCCTCTCTCTCAGTAACTCACAGCGTTGATTCCAGACAGTTGTTCCCTCTCTCAGTAACTCACAGCGTTGATTCCAGACAGTTGTTCCCTCTCTCTCAGTAACTCACAACGCTGATTCCAGACAGTTGTTCCCTCTCTCTCAGTAACTCACAGCGTTGATTCCAGACAGCTGTTCCCTCTCTCAGTAACTCACAGCGTTGATTCCAGACAGTTGTTCCCTCTCTCTCAATATCTCACATTGTTGATTCCAGACAGTTGTTCCCTCTCTCAGTAACTCACAGCGTTGATTCCAGACAGTTGTTCCCTCTCTCTCAGTAACTCACAGCGTTGAATCCAGACAGTTGTTCCCTCTCTCAGTAACTCACAGCATTGATTCCAGACAGTTGTTCCCTCTCTCTCAGTAACTCACAGCGTTGATTCCAGACAGTTGTTCCCTCTCTCAGTAACTCACAGCATTGATTCCAGACAGTTGTTCCCTCTCTCTCAGTAACTCACAGCGTTGATTGCAGACAGTTGTTCCCTCTCTCTCAGTAACTCACAGCGTTGATTCCAGACAGTTGTTCCTCTCTCTCAGTAACTCACAGCGTTGATTCCAGACAGTTGTTCCCTCTCTCTCCAGTAACTCACAGCGTTGATTCCAGACAGTTGTTCCTCTCTCTCAGTAACTCACAGCGTTGATTCCAGACAGCTGTTCCCTCTCTCAGTAACTCACAGCGTTGATTCCAGACAGTTGTTCCCTCTCTCTCAATATCTCACATTGTTGATTCCAGACAGTTGTTCCCTCTCTCAGTAACTCACAGCGTTGATTCCAGACAGTTGTTCCCTCTCTCTCAGTAACTCACAGCGTTGAATCCAGACAGTTGTTCCCTCTCTCAGTAACTCACAGCATTGATTCCAGACAGTTGTTCCCTCTCTCTCAGTAACTCACAGCGTTGATTCCAGACAGTTGTTCCCTCTCTCAGTAACTCACAGCATTGATTCCAGACAGTTGTTCCCTCTCTCTCAGTAACTCACAGCGTTGATTGCAGACAGTTGTTCCCTCTCTCTCAGTAACTCACAGCGTTGATTCCAGACAGTTGTTCCCTCTCTCAGTAACTCACAGCGTTGATTCCAGACAGTTGTTCCCTCTCTCTCAGTAACTCACAGCGTTGATTCCAGACAGTTGTTCCCTCTCTCTCAGTAACTCACAGCGTTGATTCCAGACAGTTGTTCCCTCTCTCTCAGTATCTCACAGCGTTAATTCCAGACAGTTGTTCCCTCTCTCTCAGTAACTCACAGCGTTGATTCCAGACAGTTGTTCCCTCTCTCAGTAACTCACAGCGTTGATTCCAGACAGTTGTTCCCTCTCTTTCAGTAACTCACAGCGTTGATTCCAGACAGTTGTTCCCTCTCTCTCAGTAACTCACAGCGTTGATTCCAGACAGTTGTTCCCTCTCTCTCAGTATCTCACAGCGTTGATTCCAGACAGTTGTTCCCTCTCTCAGTAACTCACAGCGTTGATTCCAGACAGTCTCTCTCAGTATCTCACAGTGTTGATTCCAGACAGTTGTTCCCTCTCTCAGTAACTCACAGCGTTGATTCCAGACAGTTGTTCCCTCTCTCTCAGTAACTCACAGCGTTGATTCCAGACAGTTGTTCCCTCTCTCTCAGTATCTCACAGCTGCGTTGATTCCAGACAGTTGTTCCCTCTCTCTCAGTAACTCCACAGCGTTGATTCCAGACAGTTGTTCCCTCTCTCTCAGTAACTCACAGCGTTGATTCCAGACAGTTGTTCCCTCTCTCTCAGTAACTCACAGCGTTGATTCCAGACAGTTGTTCCTCTCTCTCAGTAACTCACAGCGTTGATTCCAGACAGTTGTTCCTTCTCTCTCAGTAACTCACAGCGTTGATTCCAGACAGTTGTTCCCTCTCTCTCAGTAACTCACAGCTGTTGATTCCAGACAGTTGTTCCTTCTCTCTCAGTAACTCACAGCGTTGATTCCAGACAGTTGTTCCTCTCTCTCAGTAACTCACAGCGTTGATTCCAGACAGTTGTTCCCTCTCTCTCAGTAACTCACAGCGTTGATTCCAGACAGTTGTTCCCTCTCTCAGTAACTCACAGCGTTGATTCCAGACAGTCTCTATCAGTAGCTCACAGCATTGATTCCAGACAGTTGTTCCCTCTCTCTCTCAGTAACTCACAGCGTTGATTCCAGACAGTTGTTCCCTCTCTCTCAGTAACTCACAGCGTTGATTCCAGACAGTCTCTATCAGTAGCTCACATCATTGATTCCAGACAGTTGTTCCCTCTCTCTCAGTAGCTCCACAGCATTGATTCCAGACAGTTGTTCCCTCTCTCTCAGTATCTCACAGAGTTGATTCCAGACAGTTGTTCCTTCTCTCTCAGTAACTCACAGCATTGATTCCAGACAGTTGTTCCTCTCTCTCAGTAACTCACAGCGTTGATTCCAGACAGTTGTTCCCTCTCTCTCAGTAACTCACAACGCTGATTCCAGACAGTTGTTCCCTCTCTCTCAGTAACTCACAGCGTTGATTCCAGACAGCTGTTCCCTCTCTCAGTAACTCACAGCGTTGATTCCAGACAGTTGTTCCCTCTCTCTCAATATCTCACATTGTTGATTCCAGACAGTTGTTCCCTCTCTCAGTAACTCACAGCGTTGATTCCAGACAGTTGTTCCCTCTCTCTCAGTAACTCACAGCGTTGAATCCAGACAGTTGTTCCCTCTCTCAGTAACTCACAGCATTGATTCCAGACAGTTGTTCCCTGTCTCTCAGTAACTCACAGCGTTGATTCCAGACAGTTGTTCCCTCTCTCAGTAACTCACAGCATTGATTCCAGACAGTTGTTCCCTCTCTCTCAGTAACTCACAGCGTTGATTGCAGACAGTTGTTCCCTCTCTCTCAGTAACTCACAGCGTTGATTCCAGACAGTTGTTCCCTCTCTCAGTAACTCACAGCGTTGATTCCAGACAGTTGTTCCCTCTCTCTCAGTAACTCACAGCGTTGATTCCAGACAGTTGTTCCTCTCTCAGTAACTCACAGCGTTGATTCCAGACAGTTGTTCCCTCTCTCTCAGTATCTCACAGCGTTAATTCCAGACAGTTGTTCCTCTCTCTCAGTAACTCACAGCGTTGATTCCAGACAGTTGTTCCCTCTCTCAGTAACTCACAGCGTTGATTCCAGACAGTTGTTCCCTCTCTTTCAGTAACTCACAGCGTTGATTCCAGACAGTTGTTCCCTCTCTCTCAGTAACTCACAGCGTTGATTCCAGACAGTTGTTCCTCTCTCTCTCAGTATCTCACAGCGTTGATTCCAGACAGTTGTTCCCTCTCTCAGTAACTCACAGCGTTGATTCCAGACAGTCTCTCTCAGTATCTCACAGTGTTGATTCCAGACAGTTGTTCCCTCTCTCAGTAACTCACAGCGTTGATTCCAGACAGTTGTTCCCTCTCTCTCAGTAACTCACAGCTGATTCCAGACAGTTGTTCCTCTCTCTCAGTATCTCACAGCGTTGATTCCAGACAGTTGTTCCTCTCTCTCAGTAACTCACAGCGTTGATTCCAGACAGTTGTTCCCTCTCTCTCAGTAACTCACAGCTGATTCCAGACAGTTGTTCCCTCTCTCTCAGTAACTCACAGCGTTGATTCCAGACAGTTGTTCCCTCTCTCTCAGTAACTCACAGCGTTGATTCCAGACAGTTGTTCCTTCTCTCTCAGTAACTCACAGCGTTGATTCCAGACAGTTGTTCCCTCTCTCTCAGTAACTCACAGCGTTGATTCCAGACAGTTGTTCCTTCTCTCTCAGTAACTCACAGCGCTGATTCCAGACAGTTGTTCCCTCTCTCTCAGTAACTCACAGCGTTGATTCCAGACAGTTGTTCCCTCTCTCTCAGTAACTCACAGCGTTGATTCCAGACAGTTGTTCCCTCTCTCAGTAACTCACAGCGTTGATTCCAGACAGTCTCTATCAGTAGCTCACAGCATTGATTCCAGACAGTTGTTCCCTCTCTCTCAGTAACTCACAGCGTTGATTCCAGACAGTTGTTCCTCTCTCTCAGTAACTCACAGCGTTGATTCCAGACAGTCTCTATCAGTAGCTCACATCATTGATTCCAGACAGTTGTTCCCTCTCTCTCAGTAGCTCACAGCATTGATTCCAGACAGTTGTTCCTCTCTCTCAGTATCTCACAGAGTTGATTCCAGACAGTTGTTCCTTCTCTCTCAGTAACTCACAGCATTGATTCCAGACAGTTGTTCCCTCTCTCTCAGTAACTCACAGCGTTGATTCCAGACAGTTGTTCCCTCTCTCTCAGTAACTCACAACGCTGATTCCAGACAGTTGTTCCCTCTCTCTCAGTAACTCACAGCGTTGATTCCAAACAGTTGTTCCCTCTCTCTCAGTAACTCACAGCATTGATTCCAGACAGTTGTTCCCTCTCTCTCAGTAACTCACAGCGTTGATTCCAGACAGTTGTTCCCTCTCTCTCAGTAACTCACAGCGTTGATTCCAGACAGTTGTTCCCTCTCTCTCAGTAACTCACAGCGTTGATTCCAGACAGTTGTTCCCTCTCTCTCAGTATCTCACAGCGATGATTCCAGACAGTTGTTCCCTCTCTCTCAGTAACTCACAGCGTTGATTCCAGACAGTTGTTCCCTCTCTCTCAGTATCTCACAGCATTGATTCCAGACAGTTGTTCCCTCTCTCTCAGTAACTCACAGCGTTGATTCCAGGAAGTTACTCCCTCTCTCTCAATAACTCACAGCGTTGATTCGAAACAGTTCTTCCCTCTCTCTCAGTCACTCACAGCGTTGATTCCAAACAGTTGTTCCCGCCCTCTCAGTAACTCACAGCATTGATTCCAGACAGTCTCTCTCAGTAACTCACAGCGTTGATTCCAGACAGTTGTTCCCTCTCTCTCAGGAGCTCACAGCGATGATTCCAGACAGTCTCTCTCAATAACTCACAGCGTTGATTCCAAACAGCTCTTCCCTCTCTCTCAGTAACTCAAAGCGTTGATTCCAGACAGTCTCTCTCAGTAGCTCACAGCGTCGATTCCAGACAGTCTCTCTCAGTAACTCACAGCGTTGATTCCAGACAGTTTCTCTCAGTAACTCACAGCGTTGATTCCAGACAGTTTCTCTCAGTAACTCACAGCGTTAATACCAGACAGTTGTTGTGATAGATGCATCATCAGGGCTACAAACAGCTGCTGCCTGTAGAGAGGCTGACCGCACCTAGAAGACCACAGACACATTACATTGTTAATACAGGACTACAGACACAAATCACAGTATTAATACAGGACTACAGACACAAATCACATTATTAATACAGGACTACAGACACATATCACAGTATTAATACAGGACTACAGACACATATCACAGTATTAATACAGGACTACAGGACTACAGAAACATTGGAAGATGGGATTTAGTACCACCTCAGGGCACTATGAATACCTCGTCATGCCATACGGGTTAACTTCTTAGGAGCAGCGCATGAGGTGACCGCTTTGGAGAGCCTGGCGTGCCCAAAGTAAAATGCCTCCCATTCAGGCCCAGAAAATAGGATATGCACATATTTGGTACCATTGGATAGGAAACACTCAGAATATTCTAAAAAGTGTTAACCATTTGTCTGTGAGTAAAACAGAACGGATATGGCAGGCGAAACCCCGAGGAAGTTCTGTCCTGGAAAAAGTGGTTTTGACAGAGTGCCTCATTTGGAACCTCTCCTTATGAAAATGCCCTTATAAGGGCATATGAATGCAGTACCGATCGCTTCCTCTGGATGTCAACAGTCTCGAGACAGTGTTCAGTTTTTGTTTTGGATGCTTTAGAGCAGAGAATAAGAGGAAACCAGGAAGTGTCCCCTTCAAAGTCAACAGGAGAGATCGGGCGCTCCCGAAAAGGCGCGCTCTGTGTTTTTTTGCGTCTTTATCGCTCAGTTTATATTCCGGTTGAATTATTATAGTAATATACGTAAAAGTGTTCCTAAGGATACATTTAAAACTATGTTTGATTGTTCTTGGACAAGTTTATAGGTATAAGATGAACAAGTTCTATTCACGTTTCAATGGAGTAGTGGAGGCTGTAGTTTCTGATTATAACGCGCGAACCAAATGGAGATTTATGTATAAAATACATTACTTTTTCTAACAAAAGAACCATGGATTGTCTTCGTTGGACACTTAGGAAGACCTCAGCAGAAGTTCTTCAACAGGTAATTGATTTGTTTTCACTGTGAAATGTGTTATGTGTGAACCGCGATGGTTTATGGCTATCGGAAAAATATGTGAGGTGCTACCCTCAAACAATCAAATGTGCTGCTTTCGCTGTAAAGCCTTTTTGAAATCTGACAACGCTGTGATATTGCCAAGAAACAGAGCTTTTGATGAGTATGAAACACTTGTATATTGGTGGATGTTTAATAATTCAACTTTTGGATTTTGAATTTGGCGCCTTGCATTTCACCTGGTAGTGTCGGGATTGGGGCGCTAGCGCACCACTGATCCCTTTCAGGCATTTGTTGATGAGATTTTCCGGGACCTGCACGGGCAGGGTGTCGTGATGTATATCGACGACATTCTGATATACTCCGCTACACGCGCCAAGCATGTTTCCCTGGTGCGCAGGGTGCTTGATCGACTGTTGGAACATGACCTGCACGTCAAGGCTGAGAAATGTCTGTTCTTCCAACAGTCCGTCTCCTTCCTAGGGTACCGCATTTCCACGTCAGGGGTGGAGATGGAGAGTGACCGCATTTCAGCCGTGCGTAATTGGCCGACTCCCACCACGGTAAAGGAAGTGCAGCGGTTCCTAGGGTTTGCCAACCTCTACCGAAGGTTTATCCGGGGCTCCCATTACCTCACTGCTGAAGGGGGGACCGGTGCGACTGCAGTGGTCAGCTGGGGCGGACAGGGCTTTTGGTCACCTGAAGGCTCTGTTTACCTAGGCTCCCGTGCTGGCTCATCCAGATCCCTCTTTGGCGCTCATAGTGGAGGTGGACGCGTCCGAGGCTGGGATAGGAGCCGTGCTCTCTCAGCGCCGGGTACCATCAAGCTCCGCCCCTGTGCCTTCTTTTCTAAGAAGCTCAGCCCGGCGGAGCGAAACTATGACGTGGGGGAACGGGAGCTGTTGGCTGTCGACAAGGCTCTAAAGGCGTGGAGACATTGGCTTGAGGGGGCGAAACACCCTGTTCTCATCTGGACTGACCACCGCAATCTGGAGTACATCCGGGCGGCGAGGAGACTGGGGCCATGTTCTTTACCCGCTTTGTTTTCCCCTTTCCTACCGACCAGGTTCCCAGAACGCTAAGGCAGACGACTGTCCCGGATGTATGACACAGAGGAGCGGTCCATGGATCACACTCCCATACTCCCGGCCTCTTGCCTGGTGGCACCGGTGGTGTGGAAGCTGGACGCGACATCGAGCGGGCGTTACGCACAGAGCCCACTCCCTCTCAGTGTCCAGCTGTATTAATAATGTGACATGCATCTGTCAAAGCAGGTGTGTGTAGCTGGTCGTTGTGGATCGGTTTTCTAAGTCCTGCTGTCTCCTTCCTTTGCCCGGTCTCCCTACGGCCCTACAGACTGCGGTGGCCCTGTTCACACACGTCTTCCGGCACTACGGGGTGCCTGAGGACATGATCGGGGTCCCCAGTTCACGTCTAGGGTTTTGAGGGCGTTTATGGAACATCTGGGGGTCTCGGTCAGCCTCACCTCAGGTTTTCACCCCGAGAGTAACGGGCAGGTGGAGGGAGTAAACCAGGATGTGGGTAGGTTTCTGCGGTCATATTGCCAGGACCGGCCGGGGGAGTGGGCGGCGTTCATCCCCTGGGCAGAGATGGCCCAAAACTCACTCCGCCACTCCTCCACTAACCTCTCTCCCTTCCAGTGTATACTGGGATATCAGCCGGTTCTGGCACTTTGGCATCAGAGCCAGATCGAGGCTCTTGCGGTGGACGAATGGTTTAAGTGCTCGGAGGAGACCCGAAACCTGCCCCTCCGCCTGCCCTGCCGGAAGCTGGGCCCGCGGTTTGTGGGGCCATTCAAAGTCCTGAGGAGACTGAACGAGGTTTGCTACAGGTTACAGCTTCCCCCAGATTATTGCAATAACCCCTCGTTCCATGTGTCTCTCCTCAGGCCGGTGGTGGCTGGTCCACTCCAGGAGTCTGAGGTGCGGGAGGTTCCTCCGCCCCCTCTGGACATCGAGGGGGCCCCGGCGTATGCTGTTCGAGCCATCATGGACTTGAGGCGTCGGAAGAGGGGCCTTCAGTACCTCGTGGAGTGGGAGGGGTACAGTCCGGAGGAGAGATGCTGGGTGCCGGTGGAGGACGTGTTGGTCCCTTCGATGCTGCGGGAGTTCCATCGTCTCCATCCGGATCGCCCTGCGCCGCCCTCCAGGTCGCCCCCGAGGTCGGTGTCAGCGCGCTGCTGGAGCCGTGAGTCAAGGATGGGGTAGTGTCACGACTTCCCCCGAAGTCGGTCCCTTTTCTTGTTCAGTCGGTTTTTGGCGGTCGACGTCACCGGCCTTCTAGCCATCGTCGATCCATTTTTCATGTTCTATTTGTTTTGTCTTTGTTTTACACACCTGGTTTCAATTCCCAAATTACATGTATCCATTATTTAACCCTCTGTTTTCCCCATGTTTTTAATTGTGCGTGACTGTTTTGTTGTTCTTAGTCGGTTTTATTTACGGCTGGTTTATTCGCCCATGGGTTTAAGGGCACGTTGGATTTGTTATCCTTTTTTCATTGTTCACTCATCTCTGCTTTCCTGCGCCTGACTTTTTCACCAGCTACACACACTGGCTTTGACAGATGCATGTCACATTATTAATACAGGACTACAGACACATATCATATTATTAATACAGGATTACAGTCACACATCATATGATTCATATAGAACTACAGACACATAACACATTATTAAATACAGACATATATCACACTATTAATACTGGAATACAGACATATCATAGTATTAATACAGGACTACAGACATTATCATATTATTGTCACGATCTTCAGGATAGACAGACCAAGACGCAGCGATGCTTCCAGTATACATATTTAATACAAACGTAACTGGGTAAAATTAACAAAACGAAAGTAACGAAGATCGTGAAGTCGAACACACTAAACACAAAACAAGCTATGTCCAAACAATAACCCACAAAACATATAAACCCCAAACATATATGGTTCCCAATTAGAGACAACGACACACAGCTGCCTCTAATTAGGAACCATTACTCCCAACATAGAAATAGAACACCTAGAACATAAAAACCCTACACCAAAACCAAAACAAAAACACGCCAGCCTGTCTTTTCAGGCCTGGACGTGACAGTACCCAAAGGCGCGGACTCCGACCGCGCCAAAAAGTCCATGGGGTGGTCTTCGGTGGGTTTCTTAGTCCCAGGTGGCGGCTCGGTGCCGGCCGTGGCTGTACCGAGGTCACGCACCGGAGGCCCTGGGCCATTTGCAGGACTGGGGACCTCTCTGGCGGCCCCGGCTGGGACCCTCTCTGGCGGCGCCAAGGCCTCTGGGCCATTTGCAGGACTGGGGACCCTCTCTGGCGGCCCCGGCTGGGGACCCTCTCTGGCGGCCCGGCTGGGGACCCTCTCTGGCGGCGCCGGGCTGGGGACCCTCTCTGGCGGCGCCGGCTGGGGACCCTCTCTGGCGGCGCCGGGCTGGGGACCTCTCTGGCGCTCAGGACTGGGGAACCTCACTGGCGGCTCAGGACTGGGGACCCTCAATGGCGGCTCAGGACTGGGGACCCTCACAGGCGGCTCAGGACTGGGGACCTCACAGGCACTCTGGTGCGGGAGCAGGAACCGCCGAACTGGGCTCGTGACGCCGCACTCTGGTGCGGGAGCAGGAACCGCCGAACTGGGCTCGTGACGCCGCACTCTGGTGCGGGAGCAGGAACCGGCCGCATTGGGCTCGTGATGCGCACTCTGGTGCGGGAGCAGGAACAGGACGCACTGGGTTCCCGCGACGGTACAGGAATCCTGGAGCGTGGAGCAGGGACAGGGCGTGCTGAGTCCACGCCGGGCACAGGGATCCTGGAGCGAGAACAGGGATCCTGGAGCGTGGAGCAGGGACAGGACGTACTGGGCTGTGGATGCGAACCGAGATTCTGCCCGTAGGGACCGTGCAGGATATCTTGGTCCTAGGAGACGCACTGGAGACCTAGCGCAGAGCTGGCACCACTCTACCAGGCTGCACACTGACCTTGGCCTGACATACGAGTGGCGCTGGGATCTCTCGCACTGGGCTGTGGACACGCACGGAGACACTGCACGCAGAACCGTGCAGGATATCTTGGTCCTAGGAGGCGACCGAGACCAGGAGCGCTGAGCCGCACCACTCTACCAGGCTGCACACTCATCGTAGCCTGACAGATGAGTGGCGCTGGAATCTCTCGCACCGGGCTTTGAACGCCGCACAGGAGAAACCGTGCAAAACTGCATAGCACGGTGTCCTTTCCGTGCGACGCTCTCCCCAACGCTCTCTCCACAAAGCACGAGGAGTTGGCTCAGGAGTCCCTCCTGAACCGCCAACCTCTCGTGTGCCCCCCAAAAAGTTTTTTGGGGCTGCCTTCGGGCTTCCGTGCCAGGCGAGTTCCAATGT